>JARJLF010000325.1:0-230585 GCA_029378395.1 Mycena leptocephala | reverse complement strand
GCGAGTCATGGCCAGCTGCCGGGTGCATTCAGCTTTGCAGCAATAATGGTTCCTAGGTATTGTTCAGCTTTTGTACCTCAACTGGGATCTCAGACACAGAACACCGACCTTTCAGAGAGAAAACCAGTACATTGCTGATGAAGTGCTCGCACAGCCATCCATTATATGTCGCATTTTCAATCTCTTTATCGTCAGATGTTTGTACTGCGAGATTAAGGCCATCGATGCTCGCAAATGCCCCCGTCAAAAGTGGGTGTCGCTCGACAATCAATTTGTTGTACTCTTTGAAGTCGGCAGGTTTTCGTGGCCATGTGATGGAAGCATCGGGTATCTTCCGTAGTACTTCGAGCAACAGGCCGAGTCCGAAATCAATGTAGCGTGAGACAGTGGTGGGGGATGAGAGCGAAAATTTGTTGGAGACTGATTTCGCGCATTGTTGAGTTGAGGTAATGAAGCAGGAGGCCAAGAGCTCCAGCAGCATCTAATGAGCGGGCTCCCAGGCGTGGCTTTCCCAGAGCAGAAACATCACCACGGGGAATGGGGGTGGTAGACCACAAATGCCCGAAGCCAGAGTCAATGATGTAGTCAAATGTGGCGACATCAAATCCCATCGTGGTTATAAATGCACGATCATGCTGGCTGGCAAAAAGAATTTGCCACGGCGTGTCCACTCGAGGATTGGGCATAAGTTGGGGACGACAGAGGTAGAGCCGGTTTGGATTTCTGCGCTCTATGCGTAGTCGACGCGCTTCCTCCGCCCCGAGTAAAAGAACAGCACAGGCTGTTCCAGCCAGGTAAGATTCATCATCCAAATTGTCTTCTTGATCTGCAAGGGCTCGCTGGAGGTAAAAGTACGCGTCTACGTCCATCCTATGCACCGCAACAGAGATGGAGCGCTAAGGCCGTGTTGTTTGCGCGTTGTTGTAACACCCATATATTCCAAATAATCACAAAGTGTATTCGCCGCTTGCGGGAAACCAGCAGGAATAGAATTTCCGACTTAACTGCCAGTTCCCATCATTTGGCACCGCTACGTTATCCCTCCAGAATATATTTACCTTACGGGAAGTCACCCATTGCTTTCCCTTGTAAAACACTTGATATTAAAAGGTCGCAGGTTCGACTCCTCGAAGAGCCTCCCGTTTCTCGTGTAACTAAAATAGTAACATTACAAAAATAAGGAAAAAGGCATACAACCCAACCTAGGCTTAAAGTACTAGGCTGGATACGTTTTTCCTTACCTCTGAACCCCTACATTGTAAGGACTTATAACGCAGTCTATTCCTATTAGGCCTTTCAAGACGCCCAGTACCTTATAATGTAAACAATCGTTATAATCTTGTGCGCGTCTGATTAGATTGGTTCATCTTATCATGTCATTATAATCCGGCCGCTGCCTTACGGCCTTATCAGGCCTTATCAATCCTTATCAGTTTCGGCGGGTTTTTCCGACATACTGCAGAGGTGAAGCCGGAATCGCCAAGAGCAAAGTCCGCACGATCATCAGGGATACCATACAAATCCATGAATTCCTGAATCGGATCTGCGACGGGTGCTGCAGGATTCGATGCCTCGAACCCGTCTGTAGTCAAAGAATGTAGTACCGTAGGTTGGCCCCTGAACGCCATCCATGAGCGAGTCGAAGATGAAGCCTTCAACACTGTGAGTCGCAGAATAGAACATTCTATTTAAAAACAGGAGTACCTGAGTTAGCGCCTTCAACGCAACCCGAGTTGAAATTGAAACCTACGCAAAATAATAAGTAAGCCCCCAAATATCCTGCGCAAAGAAAAAGAAAAAGAAATTACTGGAGCTTGCACCCTCGACATCACCCGAGTGCGAGCCGAAGGTGAGACCTGTGAACGAGTTGACGTTGAAGCCTGCTGCGAAAAAAATGGTGAGCCCCCGAACATCCTACGCAAAAAAAAAAAAAAAGAAGAAAAAGCACCGTCGACACCACCCGAGAGCGAGTTGAAGTCAAAATTTTCGAGGAAATCAAGTACCGAGTTCTCAAGCATGGGTTGAGCTGGCTCGGAGCTGGATTGAAATATCGACGGCTCTGGCAGATTGTGTTGCAGTAGTTGAGGCTATTGAAATAGCTGACACCTGGTCCGACTGCATAGGATAGGAGCAGCAATAGGCGGCCCTAACACTCGGTTGGGACGAGCCGAATTGAAGTACCTGCTCGCCCCCGGGCCGTCTTTGACACGTCCACTCGAGCTCGCGGAAAGACTAGCAGTTTTTGCGCGTCCACCAGATGTGCCCTTCGCATTTTTGAGCCGCTCCTTCAGGGACTTTGTCACCAGATTCGAAGCACGACGCTTTTCGGCATCGGCGGCGAGCTGGAGCTGAAGCTGCTTGGACACATCGGCGGCCTCGCGCGACTCGTGTGCTTTGCGGGCGACGGTGGATTGGCGCTGGGAGTTTCGGGCTAGACGGTGGGAAAACTCGTTGTTGGGGTTGGATAGAATATCGGTTTCAAGAGACATCTTGATCTGCTCGGCAACGTTCTGGTCGACCTTGCGCCGACTGTCGCGTAGTGAGTGATAAAACTCGAATTTGAACATTATCGACTCACCTTTCAAGCGCCTCGACCGGGGTTAACTTAATCCCCTCCAGAGTATTGGTCCAGTGGTGTTGCGCCTCGTTGGTGTTGGTCGTTGACGGCGTAGAATCCCACACTTCGGCAGGAATACGTGACTGCGACTTGACGAGACACGGGATGATCCAGTCGTGCATTTGCTTGTGTTTCCACCAATCTGAAATTAGCTGATAACATGGAGTTGACGAAACACTTACTCGTAATTTGAGGTACAGTATCTTTAGACCAAATACAAACGAGGTGAACTTATGGAGGGCCGTGACCGAATCAATGTATGGGAAGTCCATCAGGCGGTCAAAGTCCGTGAGGGACACGAGCGATCTGAAATCGTGAACAGGCCTTGAAAGAATGAATGAGCCTAAAATGCGAATAAATGCGCAGGAAAATTACTCCTTGGAGTGTCGGCAGCATATTTTAATGAACTCCCCCGCAATGTCCTCAGGACGAGTGTCCATGGGAATACCGCTATATTCTGGGTCGTTGTACTTCATGACCGCTCGACATAGGCCGATGATCTGTGCACCATCCATATCCACATTCGTTACAAGCAGATTTCCGCCTCGAACGAATCTCTTGATGGAATGGGCTTACCAGTGACCATCAGCTTGATGCGCTGAAGCTCGTCGAATAAAAGTTCGAAGAAATCCGTACTTGCGCCATTGATATAGGCACGAAGGATAGATGCAGCTGATAAAGAATGTGACCATTTGTTCGTTTGGGAAATGCTCACGAGAAACGAACCGCGCTGGACCACCTTTGCGAATATAGTGAGCTCCCACTCGTTCAATTTGCCCTCGATCCCCTTGAAAGTGGTGTCGCCGTCGAACGACGTGACCCCAGGATCATCAAAGAGCTTCAAAAGGTAAGGGACAAATGTCATGATAACCAGCTCGCCTTTTTCTGTCTTGATGTCACTGTGGATGTAGCGCTCGGGCAGCGGTTTGGTCAGTTCCGCGTAGTAAATGGGAAGTATGGCTACAAACCGTGAGACTGCTAATATTAATTCATCGAACGCGTGCCGTACCATCGACGCCGAGCCCATTTGGGTATTTTTCGATCTTCTTCGCATGGAGTATGTCCTGCTTCACCCTTTGGTTGTGTAAAGCAGGAGCATACGCAGCCGGGGTTTTCCCCTTGAGAAGTTGTTTGGTCGATGGTGCTACGGGAGTTCTCACCGGGTCCACGCACCTGGAAGCCAGGTGCGTGGAATGCATGTGTCGGGTAGTTACTCGGCTCCCATACTTCTTTGACTAACGGCACTTACGACAGGACAAAGGGAGGCTTTGTCCTCGGCATGGGTTGGACAATGCCTCCCTTTGTCCTGCCCCAATCATCTTTATCGACCGTTTTAGCCCATGTGAGTACATGCGCCCCAACATGCCTTCCACGCACCTGAAAGCCAGGTGCGTCGACCTTTGCCTCCAGTGTCTCAGCACGGAGTAGAGGCAAATAAAATATAAATACCGTTGTCGATTTTGGACACTGTGGCGCCAAGGACTCCGTTCGCCTCGACGCACTGGCGATAGGTATCCTTGAGACCAAAAGATACCTTACTGAGCATTGGCATCGGATGATTGTGCCCGGTGTCGTTGTGAATGAGAAGTACTTTGCGAATCGAGGAGTCTTCGGGGATATAAATATAGCGTACCGCGGGGCAGGAATAATTCGTCATTGTCCTGCAATAAAAAAATATTAATTAAAACACCGAGATTGGGACAGAGAACGAACAGCGTTGTTGATGATGGAGTTGAGGGAGTACAACTCGTTGGTCTTTGGATCCCTGAGTTGGTATTTTTCGGCACTGAGATCGACGACAATGCCGGTCCGAATGCGATGGATAGGATAAATAGAGGCAGGGCCCTCCCGATTCCATTCGCTCGACGGTGAGTTTGATAATGGGACGGAATTGCCCAATACGAACGAGCGATCCACCGTCATCGTGCCATACGGTGTCAGACTCGACCAAATCAGATTCTTCAGTCTCGTCTGGCAGCGGAAATGAGAATCGCCAAGAAAAAAAATTAATTGTGTATACCGTGAGGGAGCGAAGCTGAGCCAACAGCCATTTCGGGTTTCTCGGAATCAGACTCGATGTCGGGAACGTCTTTAAAAAAATAATGAGCCGAGTACGGAAAGATTAGAACCTGCTTACCAGACAGAGGGATTGCGCTGGAAGAACGAGAGGTGCGTTTCAGCGCTTCTATCACCTCCAGGCCAGAATCCCGGTCGTCGGCGTCGGGCTCCGAGTCTGAAACCGAAAGAAGCACAAAGACTTCGTGGCCATTCTCCTTCACGGCGCGCATCTTGATGTCGGACGAACCGGATCAGGAATCGCGGAAGAACGTGCGGTTGACGCGACGAGTGCAGAATTTGACGCGTAGAGCACCGAATCTGGCGTGTGTGGCTGGAGAAACGCGCGGAGCTGAGAGACTTCGACCCAATTGTAGTTCACAAACATAGCTGGGTTACGTGCGATGAACCCGGGAGCGAAAACCTGGCCTGTCGTATGAGAATAGATGCTCAACGCGTGGCAACGTGAACACGTCACGTACATGGTCCCGAAAGTCCATCAACTGACGTGCTGTCCGGCTGTCGATGTATTCTTGGTCCGCCGGAGAGCGTATGGGTCCTCCGTGGGTGCCGGGAAGCATTTTGACGCGCTTTTCGACGCGTCGGGGCGGTCACTGGTGGTGGTAAGAACAAAAGATGAAAATGGCGGGTGCCTGACACGTGTCCCATTGCGGAACCGGTCTTTGCCGATGTCCGTTACATTCCAAAATGGCAAGTGCGCCTTTGCAATCAAGAGCGGCACATTATGTGAATGTGTCGTGCTTGATACGAATGTGACGGGTTTTCAAATGATACGTGCGTTCAGTGTTTTGTATATCCTCCGACTAGCATTGCTTCCGCCTTTTCTTCATCGTATAAATCTCCAAATACCGGTCGATACTTACCTAGCTGACGTGCAATACTTCAAGTTACAAACTCCTTCCGCGCTGCGAGTAATGTATCATTGAATTGCGGGCTTCATATACCCGTCCACCAGATGCGCCGAGTAAAAAAATGGAAATTAAAGACACCCATGCACTTCGGAATATGGATTCATCGTAAATGACACAGGAAATAGCAAACGCGATGCCAGCCCGCCGGAGCTCGCGGTAGATCTCGATACTCTCCCATCATCCAAAACGCGGCGCACATCGGGGGCTCCTCGAATCGCGAAAGTCGCCCAACGCAAAACTGCAGCACGCGCATGTACGACGTCTTAAGGGCTAGCTTGTCTTCCAGATGCGCGCCGTTAAGGCCGCGATGAGTGCCGTGTGCGACCCAGCGAGTATCTGGAAGAAGTGGAGGTCGTTAGTATGAGGGACGGGCGGGGAGTGGAAAAAAGAACAGAGTGCTCACCTTCGCCGCCGCGTTCTCACTGCTTCCCAACCCCCATCCACCCGTCTAGCCCGTACCTCGCGTCGTCGACAACACCGGCTGCTGCGACCACATCCTAACCCATTGCGTCTCTCTCCCCACACGCGCCCGCGGTCCTCGTCGAGCAGCTTGCGCACGTCGTGGCGGCCTGCCTTGTCAACAAGCACGGAACGTGGACGCGGAGGAACACAGCCCGCCATCCGCGGTGTACACATCCAAGCGCTCGCTGCGGATGCACGGCGGCGGCGAGGTCGGAAGCGTCCGTGTGGTCTCCGAAGATTTGGAGCCGGTCGTTGTCGCGGGCTATCGGTCTTCAGATGCAACGACGTCTTCTGGTCGTCATTCCGAATGCGCGGCGTTAGCGCTGGGCATGGTGAATTGTCCGGAATCTGGAGGACGAAGCCGTTGTCATTAAGTACAAAATGAAGGACTAAGGACTTACGCAGGTCGTCGTTCGTGCCTGCCAATGCCGCTCAGAATTCTCGTCCGCTAGCCCCGTTCCCGCCGACCGCGCCTTGCCTGCGCACAAGCTTGCTGAAGCCATCGCCCTCGCATTTCCGCAGCAGCTCGTCAACCGAGGGCATCTGCCCGCCCCGCAGCAACCATGCAGCACGCATGCCCATCGCACGCTACGGACGGGTATGGCTCGGGAAAGCGCACGAAATCCAGCGTCGATGGAGCGCGGCCGATCTTCCGATGACGGCGGACGGAGCTTTGGTGCGAAGAATGGGTGCAGAGTGGACGCAGAGATGGATGAGGAGAGTCGAGCTACGCGCAACGACGACACCCGCACATGAAGAGCGGAGGGTGCGTCTCGCAAGAGTGCAAAGGATTAGCATCCGCGATGCGGGCTGGGCTGGTGGGTGCCGTCTGGTGGCGAGCATGTCGATTCGAGCAGCAGCGGTCGGAGGGAGATGGAGAGGGCGGAAGGTGCCAAGCACATGCGGACGCACCACGGCAGCTTCTCCCTCCAGGGGCACGTCTTGTTCTCAGCTCCGTGCCACGACATTACTGGACGACCACGCGAGGGCCGTGTTGCTTCCGTCCTGGATCCATGCGTGTGCCGCAATCTGGAGGGGCAGTTAAATGTATATGCGGAGGTGGCCGGGGGAGAGGGGAGGTAAAACGGGAGAAAAGAAGGCAGAGCTCGTCATGCGGCCACCGCGCGGTGATCTTCGGATCTTGGCAAACTTCCCACGACCCCACCCCATCCCAGACGATACGCAAAGGTCCATGACACCACAAGCTGAACAGAACTATTCAGCAGGGACACTCTTCTAATGTGTTAGGGTATCCCATAATTCTTCTGGCCCTCCAAAAAAATTCTGTATGCAGTTTCGGATAAGGCCGAACTCCTCGCAGGGCTTTGATGGATGCCAACATCGGCCGATCACTCACCTCTTGCGCGTTTCGAGTTTGTAGGGCAACAATGCGACAGGCATGTCGCTAAAGCTTCTTTGCGAATACTAATAAAACCGTCGCCAAGTCTGCTTTGACTCCAGCATGCATGCTCACGACAACGTTCTGTGCCTATTAAGCGGAAATGAGAGTTAATCTCGGCTCATCGGCCCCAATTCCGGCTTACTTATAGCTCGACAGCGCTCCTTCATGCTGTCCGAGCACCTCCATCCTCATCCTCTATGCAGCCCTGGTCTTTCCCTTCAGCATTCTGGACATTTTTAACAACAACCATACGGCGCAACATGACGAGACTAAACTTGAAGGAGCCCACACCTGAGACGACCGGCCGGCGGCCTGCCACGCCCCAGCTCGGCAGCGACAGCGACACGAATACAGCACCTCAACCCGACATGGACATTATCACGAATGAAAACAACTCGTCTGTCTTTGCGCTGATAACTGGGATCGACAAGGTGCGTGCTGAATCGTCTGATCTTTTATTTTTCCTGACACTGAGACTGCTTCAAAGTACAAGAATACAGACCACTTTGCCACCTTACGAGGCGCGGTAAATGACGCCACAGCGTTCTACAAATTTCTCCTCAACAGCCGCGAGCAGTGCGGCCTCGGAGTCCCGAAATCAAATATCTTGTTTCTCAAAGACGAGGATGCCACGCGGGACAAGATTCTAGCTGCATTCGAATCACATCTTCTCACCAATGCTCGCATCCCGAACCACGGGGATGCGTCCATGATCCTGTTTTTTGCTGGCCACGGAACGCGCGTTAATGCCCCCGGAAACTTGATGTCTCAGGATGAGATGGTCGAAGGGATCTGCCCCGTCGACGAGAGGACCAGTGCTGGTGGAAAATATGTGCATACGATTCCGGATTACGTGTTGGTTCACCTCCTGGGGGACCTTTACGAGAAGAAAGGCCAGAACATTGTGCGCACGCCCCTTGTCTTTCTTCAAAGCATCTAAATTTCTTTACAGACCGTCATATTTGACTCATGCCACTCCGGCGGCATGGGACGCAATGTTGGCCAGGCTCGAGCTGCGAATTCAGACTCGTCCGCGGTGCCTCCGGAGCTTGACAGCCACCTCTGGACGAATAAAAGCCCTCGGCCCCATCAGGATGACCGCTTGTGGTCTTCATCTACAACGACGCATGTCTGGCTCGCAGCATGTGCAGCGAATGAGTCCGCACGTGAGATCGTCTTTGACGAACCCGGCCAGCGCCAACTAGTCCGAGGGCGCTTCACGAAGAGCCTCATCGAGCACCTTCGCAAGGTTGACTTGGAGAACACAACATACATGGAACTACTGGATCACTTGCCGGCGTGGTCTGGACAGACGCCATTCTGCGGTGGCGACAGGCGGAATCGGTTGCTGTTCGATAAGAAATTTCCACGGACGGGGCAGAGTGCGATTTCATTGACAGCAGGGGACGATGACATTGCTCATGGGCGAACCTGGCGTGTCTCCATGGGGGCGCCGGCGGGCGTCGTTCCTGGTACCGAATTCAGTATACTCGACCGGGACAACCACACTGTCTGCACTCTTGTGGCGCAGACGGTTAAAATCACGGAAACGGTCCTGATCCTGAAGGACGGTGCAAGCCTTGACGTGATCATTCCAGAGAGCGCGCGCGCGATGGTTTCAGATTGGAAGAATAATGAGATGATTATGCACGTCTACGTACCTGAGGGCTTTCCGCACATTGCGGCGTTGTTCCCCACCAGGCGCTTGCACCTTCAGCAGGGGTTCGTTCAAGCGACATCACGCCAGGATGCCCAAATCGCATTACGGATTCCCGAAGACGACGATAATAGCGTCGTCGTTGAGCGGTTCACCAGCACCATCTTTGAGTGTGAACCCGAGGCGCGCTTCCCCCTCTCCCCACTTAAAGATGCGCTGCAACTACCTGCAGCGCTCAGCGGTATCGCCCACTTCAACTAATTTCTGGAGCGCCGGCATGGGAGTGCACCTCTGAACGGGGTCTCGCTGGAGCTGTATCGCCTAATGGGTAACTTTCCTACTCGACAACCGGATCGCCGTTTCGGGCAAAATGGGAACCTGGTGATCGACAACCAGGCGCTGTTCAAGTCCGAGTATGGTGCCAAGTACGGCATTGTCATTCACAATGCGTCCCCATACGATCTGTTCCCCTATCTTTTCGCCTTCGACCCCACCGATTATACCATTGGGGTGAGCATCCCTTCACCACTGGCTACTATTAGCTGCTAATAACTACCCCGATGCAGTGCTTGTACAGTCCCCACAGCACCAGAGATCCCCCACTCCCGTGCGTTAAAGGGGAAGTAACGATTGGCATGGGAGGTCAAAGGGCACTTGATTTTACCTTGCCGAGAGCCATGAAGAAGAGTTCTGCATTCCTCAAGCTGTTCGTCACAACGAAAGCCATTGATATTGACTGGATTCAGCTGGAGATTTCACCCTTCCATGCCGACTTTCAAGGTCTGCCCAGGCTCTCAATGAGTCGTGAGGTGTTCCAGGATACCTGGGATGCATTCACAGTGACTTTGACAATGACCGCATAGCGTAGGGCCAGTAAAAGTGCCGCTAGAGCTCTGTAATATGTGTTTTCCTTATATTTGCCTCTCTGGACTTTTTTTTTTTGCTCTCCAGGAATGGATGTGACGAGGCGTCTCAAAACATCACGTGAGCGCATTACCTCTAAGTGATTATTTCCCAGTCCCGGAGTCCGCAGCTTGTCCGCAGCATTCAAATCGAGTGAGAATAGATTCACTTTTCGGAGTGCTCTTGGTTTCGGAAACAGTACATGCAGTCGATTCCGTCTCAATACAGCGCTACCAAGTGTTATCCCATTGACAAGAGCCTGAGGTATGCCATCAGCAAAACCGTGAGATCAATATATGATCATGTATGGCCTTGCAGAGTACATATTCTGACAAAATCCTTGTAAAGGTACATCTGGTTTTTGGCGCGGCAAAGGTGTTTATAATGGAACTCGAGTATTGCAGAGCCATCAAAAAGCTTGGTCAAGCTTCAACTGACCTTTGCTTTTCCGGCTAGTGTTTCGCTTTTGAGCAGCCATATATAACATCACACAGTGTTCAAGAAGTGGCAGAGTCATGAAATACTTGATGGTTACTCATCAGCTTTCTAATCATCCACGAGCTATTCAGCTCAATTGTAATCGCACAAAAAAAAAGTGCCAGGAATAAAATTTGAATTGTGATGAACGACACATTTTTTCTAGCTACAACGACTGACTACAATTTAGTTGGGCCGAACTCTTGAGGGTCTTGAGGCAGGAATGGAAGACAATCAATTTAATTATCTTGATACCCAAGCTTGCAGTTTTGCAGGCACTTGAGTCTTGAAGAGAATCTTGTCTATTGAGGGAGAATCTTGACTAGGCTTGAAGTGCAGGCCATCAGGCTTGAAGATGAGGAGGAAGCATGATGAGTGGTTGTAGCAAGAAAGAGGGCTGTTGAAGTGTTGTTGACGGGGAAGAGGCTCATCGACGGAAAAAGCGGGAGACAAGACATGAGGATGGAAGGAAAGAATGCCAGCGAATCATGATTAATGTCAGCTCATATAATTTGCGCACGGACCGACATGGAGAATGTTGATGGTGATGGATTCCCGAAAGAATCGTCCGATTCCGTCGGAGATGGGCGTGAAATGAACTTGACAGAAATTTAGAAATTAGGAGTTAACTTGCTGTCTCTCGCTGTCTGAGTGATACCATGCAAGATGACCACCTGCTCACAAACTATGTGGAACTTCGCAACCCTGCCAATCAGCGCGAGACGGCAAAGTTAAGTATGGGGTGCGAAAACTTGCATAAAATAATCTACCTTACAAGGTCTATGTATGGCGCAAAACTATTGGGTGGGGCAATACCGAGTTGTGGAATGCAAGATATAATCTCTGCAGGAATGAGGCTGGTATTTGATGTCTGTGCCATACGAACAAAACCTTGTTGACCACTATGCACAGTTGGCGACACCCAGACAGTACTACAAATGCTCGCTGTAGCTTTCTGGATGTAATGAATGCTTGGCACTCACATTGTATTCCCTTTTGCAGCCTTGTATCCCCTTGCAGAGACCATCAAGCTTGGCACGTGTATGCCGAGACCGTCTGGGAATAGCGAGGATTCCCACTTTTGCTGATGGCACCCTTAAAATTTCCGACACCGGGTCGGATTCCGTCGGAAAAGTGGATTAGACAGCTGAGATAGTAGTAGACTACCTCGAGGATCCTGGCACGATTCTGTGTCAATGCGGCATCAGTGCGGGTCATGTAGCGTTCCAACAAGAGCTACGGACCTGGAGGTAGTCTATAGATTCGTCTTGGCTTCAGATTCAACTCGAAGTCGGATGCAGGTGCTTCAAGCTACCACCTGTGCGCGAAGGTGGAGTAGAATAGAGTGGGAGTGGGCGGATAGGCGCAGTGGTTTTTTGACCGGGTGAGGAGCCTGCAGAGATTTACTACAGGAATTCAGCGATTCTGTGGTGAGGATCGGTGGCGGAGAAAGACAGCAACATCCATCGGCCGATGATCCGATGGACTTAATCGGCGATGCCGTTCTTGCTCTCCACCTCCATCCCCAGAGTCTTCGACTGCTCCGGCGCGCGTCTCGACATTCCAGCATATTTCTTCTTGCAGTTTCAAACCCTTGCCACGTCACTGTACTTGCCAATCGTTAACGGGCCGCCGGTTCTCGCAAAGGATTGCCCGCAAATTTCTGCTGCCAAATAGTGCCTCAAAAGCCACTGGTTGGCGACAGGTTTACAAAGGATTGGAAGAAAAACAGATTTGACAGGACTGGTCTCGCATTGCCTAAATAAGCAGATTCTCCACCAGCCGAATTTACAGCGGGACCTCTACGACGTACGTAAGTATACCCGGCATGCGCATTAATATTCTGTCTGATGCAAGTCTGGAATAGAGAACGATTCACCGCCATTAATGGCAGCTCTGGATACCGCTTCCGAGTCTTTTCGCCTGATTCTTCCCATTATCATAACTTTCGCCGACTAGGATGATTTTGAGGCTAATCAATCTCCGCGTCAAGACTCACTCATGCCCTGAGACTGCGTCAACATGACCGAGACACTTATGGCCCAGACATTTTGGAAATGCAAGGTAAAAAACGGGAAAATAACTACTGGCATTCCACTCGACAATAGCACTGGAGATTCTGTGTCGATCTCCCTCCTCTTTGACTCGATGTTTAACTGTACTGTTGCGTGCAGTCATCTCAGCACGGGTCTGGCTCACTGATCTCCAAAAGACGCCGCGGTCCTGGATGTGGAGAAAATATAACCAGTCAACGACTCAACGTGTGCTTGCCAAGCCCCTAATTTTTAACCGCCCCGTGACAAGTGACATACCTCCTCTCTTGCAAGTGAGACATATCTGAAAGCGCCATGCCAGGTCCTGCAAATATCGAAGCCAGGAAGCAGACAGAGCATTTCCAAGTCTTCGATCCAGTTGGCATGCAGCGAAACGAGGTGACGCGCCAGATGATAGCCAAATTCGGTCAAAAGGTCGTCGACCTCTTGCGGCAGTACGGCGCATATGACTGCATCTCCGATGAAGAGGTTTGCGCGTCTTTCTCATTTTTTCATGTCTCACTATCTTCTGCAGGGCAATATCATAGACGTCGCCCCGCCGGAGGAATATATCGCACAGTCTGACCAGTTTGCGCTGGATAGGCATTCGACTAGCTCCTATGGTATGCAGTGTCGACAGAGACCTTTCCAATCCTCATCTTCGCAACTGCAGACACTCCCAGCTATATGATGACCGCGCCCGTGCTCCAACGCCTCGCCGAGTCTGAACAGGCACGCCAACTGCGCGCCGACCCCGCCTTCCTGCGAGAGCAAGTCGAATTCGCCGCGCAGCACCGCCCGGAGCTCGCCCCGGACGAGCACGGGCAACGCAGGACGCCCGCGCAACTGCTGGCCATCCCGCGCTACGTCGCGCAGCAGACGCGCTTCATCATCAACGACACGCTCACGTATATCAACCAGTGGGCGGTGATCGCGGCGTACCTCGCGGAAATCGCGGTGCTGGACGAGACGAAGGGGCGGCTCGGCGTGCCGCGGCAGCGCGCGGAGCTCATGGCGTGCGTCAGTTCTGCGCTGGTTCGGGCAATCGAGACTGTCGAGCGTCGGGTGATCAATGGGATCGCGGTGAATTCGCACCTGAGCAAATATTGGTGCCGAATAAAGGTATGGCTTTTCGCGACATGAAGATGAAGGTGTTGCTGCTGATGCCGGAGATGATACAGGATCATAAAGACTGGGAAGGCGCAAAAGTCGCCGTTCTTAATAACTGTGCCGAATACGAGCCGTATCTCAGAGCTGCGTCGTTGGATGGGGCTTTAGTCAGGTTCGCGTCGGCCGACATCATGTACAACGTCAATTACACACGGCGTGATTTGCGTCAGAGCCTGCTGAAGGCATTCCTCGAGGCGTCCGAGGAGTAAATCGGGGGTTTAGACGAATATCTCGTTGAAAATATCAGTCAACTGAGTCGACTGGAGGTTCAGTCATTCGATCTCGTTCTGAATCCTCCCGACTCACCGCCATGTAGGATTTCTTGGAGCTGATCGACCACCCCGAAGAGTGCAGAATGTCGACGGATGAACCGTACACCAAGTTCATAAACGCAACAGAAATTTCTCAAAAGATACTCGAGAAAACGTATCTGGAGAAATATATCAAGACTTCTGCGTCGCTCGAAAGTCCTGCGGTTTTTGCGAAAATATGGAAGGACATCGACGGGGCTGCCATGAAAATTGCAAAGAGTAAAGTCGAGGATGTATGTGCATGTCTCCGTTGTACTGCGCTGCAAAGCCTGATTAACTTCCCTGCGTTAGGTCTTGGGATTCGCTCCGGTGGCACCCAGATGGAGCGTCTCAACCATCGCCAATCCCGTACAGTCTCCCAAAGTCCGTCAAGCTCAACCGAAGCCTCAACCCACCGCACCTGCTGAGATCAAAGAAATTCGGAAAGTCAACTTGATCATGTCCGAGTCAAATCTGAACATTTTTCAGACGCAGGGATTCCTCTGATATCCCAAAGGTACGCCGTCCGTGTATGACCGCAAGCATCTTAAGCGAATTCCCCTTCAGATGGTGCACGTCGACCCCGAGTCCGCGAAAATCGCCCCATATGGGACGCAAGTTGAGCTTCCTCCCGTTGCCGAGCCCGTCCCCTCGCGGCAAGGCCCCAAGGCGAAAACCAAAGGCATAGCTTCTAGTTTAACGAACGCCGTCGCGGCGCCTGCCCCCGACGTGCAGCGCCCCACGCGTGTCTTACCCGTTTTCCCCGTTGGCAAGCGCGTGTGCAACGTATTCGAGCGGCTCTTCTCCGGCGGGCGCGAGAAGGGCCAGCTCAAATTTAGCGAGTTCCGATATGTGTGTGCCTTTCTCTCATTCTCTCTGATTTTCCCTGATGCGGGTATTCAAGGCAATGTCGAACATCGGATTCTCGTTCGTCCCCGCCGTCGCCGGCGGGTCGATTGTCACATTCAGTCCACGTACGCCGATGCACGCGTGTGTCTATTTCTATTAACCGTATGGTGCTAGCTCCCCCTAATATTCCATTCACCTGTCATAAGTGCGCGAGTTCGTTTGTTCCAACTTCCAACAGGTGCTAATCGATTCCCGCAGACCCCACGGGGGCAAAACCACGATAGGCCCCGTTCTTCTGCGGGAGTACGAGACCGGATTAAATTTCTCGTATGGATGGACTCTGGACTGGTTCGCACGCAAGTCTGAGATTGACGGGAGTGATCTCATTGAAGGAGAATGAGGTGCATTACGCGTGAATGATACATTCAACGACAGAGGTGTTGAGTCGAGAACCGGTGCGCGAGTAAATTATTTAACACTCTTATGATATAAGTATGGTTTCAACTCCCCCAGCGTTCGTTGATATGTGTGGATGTGGCCGTAATGGTGGGACTTTGTAATCGCAACACAACTTGAGCTGTTTCTTTTTAAAATTGCTTGACTGAGTGTGTTGAAAAACCCTCGTGCCTGTCTTTTCCTTCCTGTTGTCTTTTTTGGGGGGCTCTATTAGTTTATTTGGAAAGCCAAAATGTCGCATCCTTCGATATCCTTCCCCGGTTGGTGCATGTTTTTCTCCCACAATCAAACTAAAAAAATCAATCTATTACTGCAAGAACCCTACGTCCAACGGCGACCGCGCAAAATCCATCCACGCATCCGGAATTTCAACAAGCAGGACGAACTCCTACATAGGGAATTGCTGCCAGGCACGATCCACAATTCTCCATACGTGATTGTCTGCGAGTTGAATGCACTGTCGGCATATGAAGGAGCGAGATTGCGAACTAAACATACTCAGGCAGCAAACCTCGAGGCTCGGACAGGAGCGTGCCTACTGCTCAAGCGTTGCCCGGTCTTCCTCTTTCGTGGGCGGGCCATAATACCCCAGGGCAGATGGCATGTACCATCCCAGTGCCAGGTACACGAGTCCCTTCAAACGCGCAAGGCACGCCGTAACGTCGTGGATCGTGTCCTGACTCGGTAGTGTTGCCGCCGGCTAAGCCGGTCAATTTCAAAAGAATGAAATATGGCTGCGTATAAATACGGGAGAATTCTGAGAATATTTTGGCGGGTAGAGGACATAAAAAGCCGCAGGGTCTTCTGCAAGCCCCAAGTACTCAGTGTGGTTGGTCGCCAAATATTTGACCGGCTTCTAAACGGCTCAAAATTTAGTCGTTTAGAAGCCGGTCAAATATCTTCACGAGAATGAGGTACCTTGCTTAGCACCAACGGGACAGTCATCGGCTTTCAGAACGATTCATGTACTTGATTATTTTCAGAATTCTTGCTATTTTACCTGGAGCTACAGGGCAGTTTTTTGAAATTGATCGGCTTAGCCGGTGGCAACACTAGTCCTGAGATGGCATAACATCACCCGGATATTCAGAGGAGTATGTACTGTATACACCTCGCGCAGGCGGAGGTGAACATATGCATGCTGCTGTACTCCCCTTCGCCTCGCCCAAACATTGTGAGTTCTTCATCTGCGAAGATATAATGAGACCTATATCCTTCTATTTTGCTGAGTACACCCTATGATCACATGCTTCGAAGCGAACACGCGGTTGCGGCCCTATATTACCATCCCTGAAATAAAATTGTATTTTTCCATTCAATTTTAGAAATGAGCTACATATCTACCAACGCTGAAGAGGGCTAAGCAGGTGTTGTACACGCCATTGAAAGCCTCAAGCACTTAAATATCATAGATGTGACAAAAGAACACAGATAGGACTGTTGGATCCGACTTTGATCAAGCTCGGATTTGTACTTGTACTGAACTCCTTCCTAAAGCAAGCGACATTTGTGAGTCAAGAAAGAAATTGACATTTTCACAATTGCTCAACAGCGGCAAGTTTTGCATCAATACAAGCAATATCATGAGCTTGTGATGAGATTTCAAACAATGGTTGTGCTGTTTTCCATAATCTCAATGCCGACTCAAGATCTCCTCTTTTCTCGGCAATATTTCCAAGACGGACCATACAATCTGCTTTGCTCTGGTGGATATCCATCTTTGTAAATCCATGTAGGGCAACAGTGAATAGACTGAGAGCTGTGTTATCATCTTGCTGAGCAAGACAAACATCTCCAAGATAGCTGAGAGCCTTATAAATTGCCCTCATATTCTGGAGTTTAATTGCATATCCCAGAAATAGTGTTATCCACTCTGAGAAGCTATCCATGTCTTTGACATCCCAGCGCTTCATATCACTGAGTCTCTCTAAGCAATAGATTATGACCTCAGGCTCTGTCCCCCTAGCTATATCCAAGCACTGCAGGAAAAGTTCTTTTGCTGTATGATTGTTTCCTTCTCGCAGTGTAAGATCTGCTAAAATTGTGTTGTGGCACAACATCCCTGTAGGATATTCCACTCTCTGAAATATCAACTTGACTTTATCAAGATTCTGATGCACGCTATCTGCACTTGCACCAGTCCTAATACCAATCTCTGCAAGATTGAGTAGAGAGAAGCCACAGGAGTGAGCATATGGCTCCATCGATATCTGACTCAGAATTTGAGTGTGTATATTGTGTGCATCAGCATATTCAGATTTTAGCAGATGAGCCTCTGCCTTCTCAGCCATAATTTGAGTAAATGCAACACTTTTAGTAAGTCCACACAACCCTAAGAGCTCTTGGGCTCTGTTGCATAGGAATGTGCACTGTGTGTATTGGCCAAGTGCTGTGCAAGATATGGCTTCTAATCGCAGTGCACTTGCCTCCCGGTATGAATCACCAGACAACTGTGCTAGCTTCTGGGCTTCCCGGGCATGACTTTGAGATAAAGGATAGTGACCCAACTTCCATTGTACTAAAATCATCTCATCCAAGATCAAACACTGCACTTTGGTTGCGCCTGAAACTCAAGGACGATAGAAAAGTATTTCTGGAGAGGCTGGACCAGTGTCCATGAAGGAGAGCACAAAGAGTGGACATGTTCTCGGATAGGCACCAAGAGCTTCAGTTTCCCCTTATCATCTATATAAGCCAATGAGGTACGAAGCAGAGCAGTTTTGCATGTTAAAATATGTTTGATTGGGAGGTTACTTTGGACAAGTATAATCTCTGAGAGCCCATCTGGCAGGATTGAGAGGAGGCTTAGCAAATCCTTGCTACTGGGTAGAGATGTGATTCTGGGACTGGCAAGTGGCAATGAGATGGATGCATCCAAGCTAGAGACTCTGTCATAGCCACTGGAAAGCATGGAAGTCTTCTCTGTTTTCCAACGAGCTAGCACAGCTGGACAACCTTCATAGTCCACCAGATGGGCAACAAGATCCACCGCTAATGGGAGGTTGTCAGTAAAACGGAGGAGTTGATCAACATCTTTTTTATTATGAAAGTCATCTGCAATGTCAATGAAGGTTTGTCGAGCTGCCTCATATGTTAAGGGCTTTAGAGGGGTAAGGAATGGTCGAGTCAAGTGAACTTTGGCTGGTCGCTCTGCCCCTCGCATTGTAATCTATTGTTTTGTTAGAAATAGTAATCAAGATGATTGTATGCTTACAATCAAGATGAGATGAGGGATATCCGCAACAAGAGAAATGAAGTGTTCAATATTGCTGCGAGAATTCATTGGTTCCCATGAAGTCTCCAGATTATCCAAAACTAAGAGGCAATGAGGACCTTTGGACAAGTGAGAGAGAATTGGTTTTGTGAGATCATTTCCTGGTTTCAGCCCGAGGTGGGCCGCAATAAGAGCAGCAAGTTCAATGCTTGTGGTTACATGCTCAGATCCAATGAACAACCGGCACTCATATTTAGTGGCAACATCAGGGTGGTGGAGGACAGCTTTTGCCAAGCTTGTTTTGCCAATTCCACCTGCTCCTAAAATTGCTATTCTTGCTGATTCATGGCTCAGCAGTGTGTTGACAATCTGTTGAAGTTCTGAATCACGTCCATGGAAAATCTTTGGCTGCGATGGTAGCAGAGAAAGGGAGGTAGAGCTGAGGACACAGTGAGGATTTAACATAATAATATTGTTACAGATAATACCTGTTCTCCAGCTGCTCAAGTCCCGATTATCTAATTAAATCTCATTAGACTGATATTGTACTCTGTTGAAGTTCTGTACCGAGGAGACTCTATCGTCTGAAAGTGTTGTAATCAATTCCAGCAGCTCTTGCTGTTGTTTCTCAGCCGCTTCTGCATATAATCAATGCTGAAGGTGACACTGGCGTTGATTTCAACCTGTGAAATTGTGTTTGAAACACTCCACTCAACTGTCTTGAAAAGATACCTTGAAGATGTCAAGAGTTTCCTGCAATCTCTTATTGCAATCCTGGAGAAGTTGGTTCATCTCACTCTGGCGGAAGAGCTGTGTGAACTTGTTCCCCTGTTGTGCCTCAATGAACCCATGAATTTTGTGAAGTGCTCTACATGTGCTTGTCAGCTATGGTTCAGGTAAGTGAATCAAAATTACTCTGTAATTTTCCGATATAGTGCAGCACCTCTGGTGACAATTCGCCCCAGGGCTCAGATCTCATATGCAGATCGATGATAGCATATATTATATGGTGGATGTCCTCCATTAATTGTGCACACCATCCTTGTTTCGTTTGACCGTCTGATGGGTTGCATAAGTTTTAGCATGCCTCTTATTTCTCATAAATAATTCACCTCCAGTGCAGTAATCAGAGACACGGCGGCGCTTGAAATAACTCCGAGAAATGGTGTCCCAAATACATCCTGAAGCTCATCCAGAGTAGTGATGGCGAGGTTAAGCAGGTAATAATGTTGTTCAACCGGATTTCAGTAAGAGTGGGTTGAGGTGTCATTGTGGTACATGCTCAATGGTGCCTGGGTTCTTGTGGGAAGCACCCCATGCTGAGAGCGGGCTACCTCGCACCAACTAGCAAATTGCACAAGGAATTTGGTCCGCGCGCGAAATCCAGGCAATTTTGTATGCAGACGCGGCTGCCTGATGAGGGCGTTCTCGGCACTGCAGCAGAACGCGAATGACGAGCCTTTATCTAACTCGCCTCACACAGGAAAAGGTTAAGAAATCAGATCAAGGAGTACCTATCTGCTCCACGCATTCTGAAGTTTGCTGTAACGCCGTGCCCGCCGTCGAACTTCTTCCCCTGTCAAGGATCCTCTCAGAGCATCTTCCGGGGACAACATTCATCCGTATCACACCAGAGAGCCACTAGCGAAGGACAGATCTAGAGTCGTAGAAGGAACACATGCGTGCGCTCGAGCCGAATGGGAGAGGACACGTTGAGCTCACGCCCGATGAGTTTCCGTGATATTTCGCGCGGGACGTCGCTCCCGCCATGCTTTTCACTCCCATGTCCCGCACATCCTGACGCTCTCGTTCCACACACGTCGCGGTGATATTCCGCTCTGGCTGGATTTTGCCCCGTTTTCCTCCTCCCCGAATAAATCTCCCCGTGTCCCACAGCTACTTCTCATTCGACAGCCTGTTGCGCCATTCTTCTGCTGCATGCGCCCCCAACGCTAGCTGTGATCGAGGAGCGCGCGCCTTCCGGGAGCCCGAGCGCAAGGTGGGCGACTGCGCTGCCTCTTGCTTCCGCGGTCGGGCGAAGCGCTGCATTGCAGCGCGGGCGCGGAGGCATAAGGGCGAATGAGGAAAGGCGCAGGCCATTTCTCGGCCAGCGCGCATGGCCGTGTACGAGGGCACGTAGTCGGGTACGCGCCACAGCGCGGTGGGTGGGCGGACAGGCATAGAGACGCGGCAGTGGGTGAGCGCATTGGCCGCGCGAGCGTCGCGGATCCCCAAGCTAAGGGCTTTCACTCGATAGAACTCCCGACGTGGGGCGCGGCAGCTGCAGAATTCGGGCGTATAAGGCGTTCCGAGCCATCGAATGCGTGCGCTCGCTGGCTCGTAGCGCCGCGGGCAACGGGAGTGTCGAGAAGCGCAATTTTCCGTCGAGGGCCGGCTGGGAAGGCGCGCGGGCCACGAACGCAGACCCAACGCGCGGAAGCGTATCGTAACGACGACGATCTCTCTATGCAGCATTTCCATGCAGGAAGGAGCTAGGATGGCGCCACTGACAGTGGACGCGTGTACGACTGGATTTGAAAGTGCTGGATCGTCGCGTTTGGGGCTGTCACATCTACGGGCGGAGGCTGGGTCCATCCATAGTTGGATGAGGCGTGTGGCGCATGGGTATCGCATAGTCCAGCGCTAAGACGCTGTGGGGGCGGATTCGTGGTATCGAAGGGTATGCGGGTGAGGGTGTGCGAGGAACGCCGGAATGGGGGGCTGTCGGCGGGGAGGGCTCAAGTGTTGGTACGCTAGCAGCCTTTATGTGCCCTCTCGCCTAGCGTCGACCCCGCTGTGATAACGTCCGTCCCTCGATAACGCAGCCAGGCCCGCGGTGAAAACGTCTCGGTCGCAGGCGTTCACTGCGTCTGCGGCAGCGCGAGCCGAGGACGGCGACCTGTCGGTGATCTTTGTCCGACTCAGGGCAAGCGGGTTTGTGATACTACAAAGGGAGATCAGTCTCTGAGATACAAGGGAGAGGGAGGGGGTCGCGAGATCGAGACATGGCGGGGGGAGAGCATGGAGGCAGAGGGAGGTAGAGGCATAGAGGAGGTAGGAATCACAAGCGGAGAAGGCAGGGTGCAGGCAGACGAATGAAAGGAAGCCACATACACGTACCACATCGCCGCCCACTCGTCCCGCGCCCCGCGCCTTCCAAATCCGAGCTACGATTTTTGCGATGTCGTGTGGTATGTATCTGGGGAGAGCTGGAGACTGCGATGTGTGAGCAAGTGACGACGACAGATGAAAAGGACGCGCGTACATTTCTCCGATTTCGAGGTCTCGCTGCCCGCCCGCGCCCATCTCCGGATCGCAGCGCGCAGCATCACCCATTAGGAGGCCAAGGCATCGGGTGGGCGAGGGTAACGCAGATATCGGCGCTCACGCCTCCGAAACGCAAGTCGGAGGCAGCGCGGCCTGCCACGTCAGGGGGCTAAACGCGGACCATGATGGTGGCGGGAGCGGGTACGCATGCGCGATGCGCATCGGCGGCGAGAGAGCATGGATGTGGACTACGGGTCGGGGGCGAATCCGAGTCAGGCCGATTGGACTGCACGCGTAGTCCTGAGACGGGCGGCTAGTGGGCGCGGGCTTAGAGGATTGAGGTGTGCACGGTGGCGCGCGCGATCGCGGTGTGCACCGTCGCACGCGATCGCGGTTATATGACGCTCATTCGGGGCTTGGAGCTGGGGGGGAGATCAGCTGAAGTGAAGGATGCGGAAGGACGAGGGGTGGGCGGGAAGGAACGCGACAAGCAGTGGAACATAGCTCTGGAACGAGATGGGGAAGATGAAGGGGGTGCAGCGGCTATACAGATATGAGAGATGAAGGGGGAGGGAGCCTTCGGAGAAGCCGCGTCAGGGGAAATGAGAGCGTGAACGGGAAGGGAGGCGGAAGGAAGTGGAAAAAGGGACGGGGCGGGGCTGGTGGAGGAGACGAGTAAGCCGAAATGAGGACATACATTGGCCTCCCAGTCGAGTTGTTCCCTTCACTGACATCTTCCGTATCATCGTCGTGCCTGCGATGGTAGCCGCGTGCGACGTTAGCACGTGTGCAAGCCCTGAATCTGAGCAAAAAGTGAGCTGAATGCGCGGGCGGGTGGAATCGAGATATCGCACTCGTATCGGCTGTATGGCAGCGAAGGAAAGTATCCCATGAGCGCTAGTACGCGTCTGAAGTCATGCGAGGGGCATAGAGACTATGAGAAGCGAGGAAAGACGACTCAGAATCATAGATGAATGACGGTGGGGGTTACACACAGTAAAGCGATATCTGACTTCTGTCGGAGCATTGAGGTGACACAGAGAGGGTGGCTATACGTATGCGTTTCCCTCGGGGATCTACATACATGGTCGGGTCAGTGCTTGGCGCGAATGCTACCGTTTCAAACATTGCGATTGGGTACAAATACAATCAGCGCGAGCCAGAAATGAAGGAAATGTGCACGCACCGACACGTTTAACGGCTGGAAATGTGACTTGGAGCGATACGGTCAAGAATTCTGCATCGATTCTGTCGATGTGGTGTCAGCGAGAGGTTGTAACGGTACCTGGAAACGGTACCGACCCACATCTTGAGCCCAGATTCGACTGGGCCTTCGTCTTGGATCCAGATTCGAGCCGGATGCTGGACCATCGCATGTCAAGGTTACGGCTGAGGTTGTTATTGTACTACTTTTGAAGCAGCTGTACAGATTTGGAT
Source organism: Mycena leptocephala (assembly GCA_029378395.1). Classification (NCBI taxonomy): domain Eukaryota; kingdom Fungi; phylum Basidiomycota; class Agaricomycetes; order Agaricales; family Mycenaceae; genus Mycena; species Mycena leptocephala. The sequence continues at coordinate 207,364 of JARJLF010000325.1, read as the reverse complement.
GAAGAAACAGGATGCAATGAAATAGCAATACGACGGAGTCAACCAGTCCTTCCAGATTTGTTGGGATTTGCGAGTGAAAATGTCAAGAAACAAAAGCTTGGCGAGCAAGAGCGGTTGACGCCTGTTGACGCAAGTTGACGGTCGGGTGCTGATCCGACGGACCCGATCGGCCGTCAAACGAACTTGCTCTCAACAGCCTACATCCTCTGCGGGAGTCTTTCTGTGCTGTTGCTGCCACTGGTCCGGAGTTTCAAAAAATCTCATGGACCACACAAACTTGGTATACACGAATACAAGACGATCGCATGGAGGACTTTGTCACCCCGGTCGACACCTCGAAGCTGCAGCACCCACAGAACGCGACTTACACGATCAGATAAAGATTCCGACGAGAGAATCTGGCGCACTGAACGTATGTGTACGTGCATCGTTGGTTTATCTTGAGGACAACTAGGCAGCGTCGTGGGCTTTTTCTGTGAGCCGCATACTATATTAAGAATCTGCGGCCCGCCTGAACAACCTGCGGCTACTCCCGATATCGATTGGCCTGGAAGGCCCTCTTTTCTCCGCACGCGGGTGATATCTCCGAATTTATGTCCTAATCACAAACGGACATGCCTCGAAACTCACCACGAGCTGGGGGTCTTCTATAGAAAACATGGTCATTAGAGTCCACCATATTATTAATAAATCGGGGTACCTCAGAGGCGCGTTTTCTATAAAACGTTAGAGGTCCCACCAGGCTCTTATAAGGGCGTGCTCACTGTGGCCGCAGCGATCAACGCACATTTGACGATGCTACCAATGAGCATGTGTTTGGCTGACGATGAGCAGAGGTGTGGTAATGTTTGAGATTGTTTGTCAGTGGCTTTTGCTCACCGCCCTTGTTTGGCGTGACCTTGAGATTGTTTGCCAGCGGCTTGCTCTTCCAAATCGGGCAATAAGCGCCTCCTCTCCTTTGACATCGTCTGCATGTCCAAGGCCACTCACCCCCTCCGTGCTTCATACCAGATGACGATACATTATACCTGTGTCATAGGTACAGAGCAAAAGAATAAAACTGTTAAATCAATGTATCTACGAGGCTGGCAAAAGCGATCCTTCCACCAATGACGCCGACACCATGGCGGCGTTCCTGGACTGTAGCGGGACGGGTTCGTAGGACTCGGGGTTGGTGTCCACCTCCTCCTCCTCATTGTCATCCTCGTCCTCGTCCACCCGTGTCTTGAAGTCGACGACGCCTTGGCGTCCTAGGGAGATCCATTCCGCGACATATTGCCAATCCTTCTCGAAGCGGGCCTTGAGCGTCTCCTGGATGACAGCCTGGCGCTCCGCGTATGCATTGAAGCCCTCCCTTGCCGCCACATCCTCCGTTACATCCGAGCGACCGTCCTTCATCTGCCGCCACCACTGCCCCTTCCACTCCACAAAGACCAGGATCCGGCGCATCTCTTCCTCCAGCAGGTCGACCTCCTCAGTCCACCGATGCGCCCGTGCCCGCGTCTTCGCCCATTCCACCCGCAGGTTCTCGACCATTGCCTTCATCGCCGCTTCCTCGCTTGTAGATGCCGCTGCTACCACCGACAACATACCCGTCCTCCAAATCCACGACATCTCCGGCGGCGGTGCTGACTCTGCGGCCTCCCCCTGACGCGCACGCTTCTTCTTTTTCTTCTTCTCTGCGTCCGCGAAAAATGCTCGGGGCATTCCCCGAATGTCCTTGGGCTCCAGCGGCTTGAGGATTAACCCCCCAGGACGTCTCAGCGAGCCTCGGAGCTAGACTCGCCAGCGCTTGCCGTGCTGCTTGATACTCCTTGGCCACGCGTCGGATCCGCTCGTCCAGAACCTCGATAGCGGTTCTCGCGCGTGTTTGAGCCCCGACGCCGTGCACATGCACATCCTTAAACTTGTAGTGGTGCGTGCGGACGAGGAGAAGTCGCCGGAGCTCTTCCAGCACCTCATGCGCGCGGGCCTCTCGCATGTCGAACTCGTGTCTCCCATGGCTCAGCTTGAATGCAACCCCAGGCGTCCTTGCTTGCTTCGATGGCAGCCACAATTCGATCGCCTCAACGGGCACACCCGATGTTGGCTGCATCTTGGCCACCCGCGCTTGCGCCTGATCTGCCGCCTCCTGTAAAATGGCCACGCCTGGCTGGAACTCCGTCTGCGTCTGGATCCAACTCGCAATCTTGCGTCGGAGCTTGTTCCCACGCTCCAGGATGGTCGTCTTCTGCCCATCGGAAGCGTGGGTCTTGAGTGCGGCGGTGTCCGACGCCAGCTCGCGTTGCTGCTCCTCCAGCTGCATCCCCATCGCTATCATCTCGGACACGTGGAGATCCCCCCTCACATCGTCCGCCGAGTCGCCTTCCACCGCATCCTTCGTCTCCGTGGCAATCCATCCCCATACAGCCTGGAGACTAATGTGTTTATCCTGGACATTGAATGGATTGGGATTCTCCAGATCGGCCTCCCATAGCTCCATCGCGGTGGTCCACGCCTTCACACTCTCGGCGGGCAGCGATGCCTCCGACTCGACAAACTCCTCCTGCGTTTTGGTCATCTTCGCCACCGCCTTCTTGATACGCTCCAGCATCACTCGACCCAATGCGATGATCTTGTGGTTCCAGTCGTTAAAGTGGTCATTGAGCACGTCTCGCCGCGCGCCAGGCCCCATCTCCTTCGTGCTGGCTGCAAGGGGATTTGCGTTTGCCCAGCCGCGCTCTGGGGCTTCGCCGTCCGTCCGGCCGACGTACGGCGTGAGGTCGAAGGAATAGAGGATGTTGCAGGCCTCAATGTGGGCAGGGAGATGGAATTTGGGGATGAGCCAGACGTAGCGGCGCTGTCCCGTACCGCGGCGTTGTTGAAGTTCGGGCTCATACTTCTCGAGGCGACGCCAAATGTTGATGCGCCACTGACAAACAATGTCGTATGAGACGACGAGTTTTACGACGTCGTCGCATCCCAAGAGGCTCTTCCATAGCATGTAGTCCATGTTAATGTACCTAGTATCGTCAGCAAGGGTATGAACTGTTTATCGACGCGACGTACCGCTCGCCTTTCTGTAAATCTCCTACTCCGTTGGGTCGTTTCATGTTATGGCGTGCACAGTCCACCGTGCCGATCCCGGACGATGCTGTTCCCCGGGCCTCCTTGTCAGGCTGATTCACGGCATCATGAGAGACGCATCGGCTCTTCTAGAATTGCTGCGTGTCAGAAAAGCACCTCCGGCGGAAATCAACAGCTCTTACCTCCTGCTCCTCCTCCCAGTGCTCGCCGACATGCTTCATATATGCCTTCACCTCGCTAAAGAAGGCGGCGCCGTTATTCAGGCCAGGATCGGCCTCCTCCGACGAGACCTGCTTTCGTTTCATCCGGAAGTTCGCGTCGATGGCGAGGAAAAGGGTGTAAAGAGACCTCTTCTCCGGCGGCGCCAATTTCCAATCGCCACCCTCGGGGAGGTTCTTGCCAGGCTGTGGGCACGCAGGGCAAAGAAGCGCACACGCGCCGGCCTCGATATTCCGAGTACCCCAGGTATGTGTGCGCGCGCAGACCGTTTGAGCATTTGAAGGTGTCGCCACTCCCTGGTGACACGCAAGAATTCTTTGTAACGATTCTGGTTATCTCGTCAGTCAACTCAAGCATGGCCAAAAAAAAAAGAAGTTCCTACCGAGGCTGAAAGTTTCCAGTGTTGTTGGTCTCACGACCCAACGCGTTATAGAACTCGTAGGCCGAGCACTTAGACTCGAAAGACAGCATGTGAAACTTGCGTAGTACGTGGAAGGAAGCAGCCGTGGATGGCCGCAGGGTTGTCGCGGGGTACAAGCGCGCTCGCAGGAGTTGGATGGTTGGGGGAGGCGCCGATCCACAGGTGCAAAAATCCAGCGCTACCTCGTGGATGCCGTTGGTGTCGACGATGCAGAAGCTGTCCTTCTTGGCCTTCGCGACCTCGTCCGGAGTACGTGCGAGCGTCCCTGGGCAAATCTCGCCGCGTTTATGCCTGAGCTGAACCCGTAATCCGAGCTCCCTAAGCGACACGTCGACAAAGTATGACCCATTCCATGTCTATAGGTTTCGTGTTAGCAGCAATCTCTCCATCAGCCTGAAATGCGTGCCTTGACAACATGAAAGGGGTGGTCTTCATGAAGACGGACCATGCAAGTACTGCACAGGAGCGCATCCGTAAAGCACTCCTCGCACCGGTGGGCTTGGGCGCCTACCACGCGGCACTCTGCGCATCTGGTCTGGCCGTGATAATCCACTCGCCCTTCGCAGCGCACCAAGGCATCCAAAAAATCCTCCAGATCGTCCCGCGCCCACATATTGAGCGGCCGGTCCTTTCAGCAACAAAATCAGGATGTAGCTCATGATTAAACAAACCAACTCACCGATTCCCGAGCCTCTCGAGGTCCCGTATCGACTGGGTGACCCTCGTCAAACGCGAAATCGTTCTCCATTGAAGCGAAGTCGTCTGATGACATTCCAGAGTGAAAGAAAGGAGGATCGGGGGCCACATCCGGCAGAAGATAGTCGTGCGTCGGCCCATCCTCACGCTTTCGTTTCCTGGGAGAGGCGCCGACTGGTAGGTAGCGGGTGGTATGCTTGATGCGTCCCCCAATCTGCACAGTGCTGTCATAGCGCATGGGCTCCATTCTCGGTGTCTCATCCTCACTTTCAGAGTCGGAAAATTTAGACGTTGAGACCGTGAACCGAGGGAGAGCCATGGCCACGAACGACCAGACTGGGGGAGGCGAGGACCAAGCCGAAAGCGGACGGGGTAGACCAGGACCGGTAGCTAAGGACAAACGAGGAGGGAGCGATCAACAAGTTTGGATTCCCAGTTTGGCAACGCACCGCCACATCTTCTTTCCTCCCACCATCACCTCGGACTTACCACACAATGTCAGCGGCGGCGCTGTCTGACGAGCTGTGGCGCCAGGCTCTCGTAAACTGTCCTCGATCCACCTTGATCACAGTCCCCCTCGTTTGCAAACGGTTCTCAACCCACATTGATCGAATCCTGTACCACAAAGTCAATGTCAACTTTCGTCAAGCGCTCCTTTTCTTCCGTACCTTGCGCGGCAGGCCCGCCTTAGGGGGAAATGTGAGTTTAGGCGCGCTATTTAAGTTTGAGATTAATGTTCCTTCAGGTCCGATATTTGCACCTGCAACGCGCTGAGTTTTGTATTGACGGTGCGGCCTTTGAGGCGGCTCTCGCCAGCTTGACTGGCGTCCGCAATCTCCACATTCTCTGCCCAATCGACGTTAAGGCATTTGTCCAGCATTTCCGTGCCCCTCTTCTCTCCTTCACCTACGGCCTGCCAGTGTGCGACACCGTCTATCAGTTTCTCGTCCAGCAACCCTCCATCACTGCGATTTCCCTTTACCACCCCTTGCACCGTGATCCCACACCGACATTTTTACCTGCCCTAGAAAAGGTAGAGGCCCTCAGTGAAGACTTAGCTGACCTTATCGTCGGGGCCCCTGTTCAACACATAGTATTTCGGTATCGATCGGAGGAGTGGGTGACACAGCCCGTTGTTCCCCCTCAATTCTTTGCGTTGTCCAACGCGGTCATCGTCCGCGTCGAATGCATGGCCTGTCAGCTCGTCGACCAGGCCGAACTCGACCTCCATCTGCCCAATCTGGAAACGCTTGTGGTGACGCAGGATGTAACGTGGGGGGATCGACAAGCCTCGGTCTGTGTTTCCTCCTTTGCATCGTACATAACTCATTTGTTTTAGGACGAATATCCTCAGCTAGCCATTGGGCTTGCTAGGAAGTTGACCCGCCTGCAAAAGCTCGAGCTCCTGATCGTCGTCACCGAGCTTAGGTCTTTGCACGCAACGATCTTTTGCCAAGCCCTTCGAGATTACTGCCAAGCGCCCCAACTCCTCAAGTTTGTATTTCACTCCGGCACGAAATGCCTCCGTTGGGCCGACTTCAGAGTATCTAATTCTATTCCTACCGAACGGCCTCTTTCTACGTGCACCACTCACTAGCTTGCCGCGTCGATGTACAGTTGTTGATATGTAAACATGTTGATATAGTCTGTAGCTTTTGAATGACATTCGCACATGTATCCCCGCTTCTAAAAAATGACCATCAACATATTTATTCAGGCGATTCGTCGTCGCAGAGATACATGCAGCATTTCAAAACAAGTAATTCAAAACAATGTTAGCAAGAATTTCAAAGTCGCGCTTCTTTCAGTCATGATGCTCAAAGAAAATCAGGGGAGGGCGGAAAGCCACTCGAATATTGGTGTTGAATTTTTCAACCAGTTTCAAAGCCTCATTGTAGCTCTCTGCCACATTAATGGCCAGATATGGATTCCCAATCTGACGCCAAAACTTTTCGGCCGCACCACTGAAGCAAACTTTAGAAACACTGCTGAATTAAAGTGTAAAAGAAAAAAAGGGCGCACGCGTTCGCGTAAATCCCAGTATAACCCTCCACCACATAAAAAATGCTTCCATTCTGCTTCATCGTACCGTTCTCCAGCCGCTCAAACTTCCTCGCTAGCTGTGGAAGGCGTGGCAAGTACTTGAGGATCGCTGCAAAGTTCCTTCCGGTGTACACCGGATAGTCAGACTGGTCGGCCGATTGAATGTATTGAGTCATGCATTCAAATTCGTCTTTTGATTCAACCTGTTCGAGGGCGCGATCCCTGTAATACGTTGTGAGAGAAGCTCGCGTGCCAAATAGGTTACTTACAAGTCACGGACGAGCATTCCAAAGTGTGTCAAGAACCATGGGCCATAAAAGTGGTCGGTAAGGTTGGTATAAGACGTCGATGTAGTAGATAGAACGTGGGTAGGGAGTCGTGGGGGCGGCTTGCCCTGCGTCTGACGGCTATGAAAGACATTTGTTTGGTCGTGTGAGGCTCTCGCTCGATTCTCACGTAGTCCTTAATAAATAAATAAAACCAAATAAATCACTTTACCACTAGCCGTCTGGTTTGCTCTCTGGTTTGCTCAAATGTTCAACGCCTCAAAATCACAATCGTGGGCATAACGTGTCATACTTGACAGAAGCTGTCAAGATAGTAATGGACATGCAACGGATCAAGATGAGCGATCACGGGAGTATTGACTCGTCATCCAACCATCTTCGCGCCGCGCTTCGCCTTGCCCGCTGCTTTCCTGGCCGCCGCCGCCTCCAGCGCCGCCTTGCGAAGGTTCACCAGATATGCGACCCTTGCCTTTATCTCCTCCCGGGTAACAAGGTCTGGCGTTCCCCATTTTTTTCCCTCGGGCTCGGCACGGGAGACTGTATCAGTAGGGGTATCGCGGTTTCGTGCGAGCCATTCACGCGCAGCCTTGCTTAGAGGGCCAACGTCGCCGGCCTTAATAACTTCTAAGCACACTCACTGCATCAGCAAAGCACCGCTTTAATGGCTTCTCAAACTTACCTTGTTTGAGCTCACGTTCGATCAAGTCGAGTTCGCGTCTTTCCTCTGGGGACAGTGGAGACTCTAGTGGAGCAGATTCAGACTCCATCTCTGCTGGATGTATGTCGCAAAAATTCGTGCGTATATGATTATTTTCCATCTCATTTTACTCATTACTTATTCAGCTCCATCCCGTGTATCAGTATGCGTTGCCATAACAACACATGTGCTTTCCCTGTCAGCCCCAAAGGTCAGATCACCAAATCAGCGGCGAAGAACACTCACATGTACGTTAGCGCAGTACCCTCTGAAATTCGGCGCGCAGCACGGCGGACATGGATGGGTAGTCGAGGAGGCATTTCACCAGGTGGTAGAGTTCACGCCGGTCTCTTTCAGCTTGCCTCAGCTCCGCACGGTATCTGAGCTCCTCTTTTCGGATCAACCGCTTCCTGAATTCATACAGAGCCATGCCCCGTGCCATGCCCCGATGTTCCGCATGGAACTTTGCGTGATGGAGGAGCCTGGCGTGACTACTACATCATTTTAGTTGGGTCGATCATTCACATCGCTTCTAATCGTTGGCTAACTCACCTTTCTATTCGGTCCAGCTCGGTGTAAAAGTCCTGTTCAAGCCAGGCTTTTATCTTGGCGTCCATTTCAGGAGAAAGAAATGTGAGTGGGGCCAAAACTGCGTGTTTATAAGATGGAAGGGCCAGGAAGGCATTGCTTCGATCAGGGGCCTGTCAGGCATCGTGATCATTGATATCTGTAGATCCTGCATGCCTACATTGCTCCCGCAGGCAGATCGCCTTCCTTTTCATTGGGCAGACAGAAGAGGCAAAGAGAGATAGAGATACAGGTGAGCCGGACAATAGCTTGTACACAATTAAAATTGCAGACAGGTTCTGTAAACAATTAAAATTGCAGACAGGTTCTGCCAATTTACAGACAGGTTCTGACAATCAAGCATGTGTTACGACCTCGCTGATTTCCCCGGTGAGCTCCTTTCGCTTGATTCCCTCGGCAATCGCTTTCTTCATCTTCTCGTGATTCCAGTGGAGACTATCCTCCTCAAGAAGATCGCGCCGCACACCGGGCCCCATCTCCGTGCGTGGCTCCCTGCGTGGAGACGGGCTTGGGCATTCTGCGGGCTCACTGCCATCCATCTGGTTGTTGGACAGACGGAAGCTGGCGTCAAGCGCGAGGAGTTGACTACTCAGACCGTTAATGTGTGAAAGAGTGGGAATAAATCATGTTACTTCAATTTAATGGGCTGGTTATCGGTCATCGTGGTTCAGAGTAAAGCAGGTCTTTGTGATTTGACAAATAAAAAACGAAAAAAAGTAAGAAAAAAATCAATCTCTGTAGCAAATGAGCACCCTGTCGGCCTCGGCGACATAAACCATCGACTCGTCGCCGTCTTCTGAAGCCAGATAAATCTGATCACTGCAATGAAACCGTTTAGTTTTTTTTGGGGCGTGGTGCGTGAAGCTCGATAGACATACTTGACTTGGACATAGCAGAATCGATGCGGCGCTGGACCGAGCTCGTCTCGTTCCATGCTTTTCTTCTGCGCACCGACCACCACTATCTGAGCAACCACCGCCTGCATTGCGAGCCGCATGTGAGGCCATGGGACATACCTCTCGGCCCTGATGCGGCGCTCTTCCGCGTACTGGTCGGCCTCCAGTTGCCCGAGTGTTGTGGCAATCATCGTCAAGGCATTCGCGACGCGCCTGTTGATTTTGCGACGCGGAAAATAAGGCAGGCCACCGTTAGGATTCCATTCGTCCTCGTCCTCGTCGGAGGAGTCCATGACGGGCGGATTCTGCCAAAGGTCGAATGGATCCCCAAGGCCGGCCTTGAATGAATCTACCATTTGCTGCGCCAGCGCCAGGGTTTCTTCATCATCCAGATCCCTGGAGCACCGTGAATGTGAGGATATTAGAAGATGGTTAATGATGTGCGAACTTTGTAGCTCCCTCACGCGTTTTGGCGGAGCAAGTCTTGGGTTTTGCAAGGGAAAATGGGAGCTGGTTCGAGGACATCGATGCTTTAATGCCCTGTAAGCCACTGGAACTGCGGGCGGCGTCTCGGTGTCGCTGTAGCTCATCTGTTGACACAAAGTCAGTGAGAAGAAACAAGAAATATACCATGGAACTTACCAACGCGCGCCTTTCTGATTCTCTTCATCACAGCGGTTGCGCGACGGCCCAACGTGGGCCCAACCCCTACAGCAAGGCGATCCAGAGCCAGCTGGCGCTCGCGTGCGTTACTTAGATCGAGAGCCATCTTAAGTAGTTGGGACTAGGGGGCAAAAGATGGGCGTTCATAGAAATTGCCATTTATGTCGTAGATACATGACTGAGTAATCATTTTCTAAAACACGCCGCGTGGTCAGTCGCTAATCCATCTACTGTAGAGAAAAGATCCAGGCCATCGTTAAGTCGTTTCCCCGGGCCCCATCAAGTGCGTCTTTCAGTGTGCGGCCACCCTGGGCAAGCACCTGCTTCGCAGTTCGGAATCCATATTTCACCCAGCGAAAGAGCCCACCGGCGGCATATTGAGTAATGGAGTATCGTGTTTCATTCGGAGATAGGGGCGTGTTGCCATGATTAATGACAGCGGAAGGGAAAAGAGAGGTCGCGGCCGGGGGAATTCAATAACGAGCTTCAGCTGCTTCAGGTACAGATGCGCGCTTTTCTGGTGATCAAAGCCGCCGTCGTTCGGGACAGCATTCGTGACAGCGCACCAGCCGAGAGGCCTATTGAGGTCATCAACATGGTCGAAGGTCACCGATTGAGGTCCTAGATTGTATGTGACCGCAGGGTAGATGGAGTTCGTAAATTGTGCTGAAGACCGGGGTGGTGGTCAAAAAGGCCTGAAGGTCAGTGACGTAGTCGTCGAAGAGTTTCGGGCCGAAAGTCCGAAACGCGCCTGAGAAGGTAAGCGGAGGAACAGGGGTGGCTGTGAACGTACTTGACTGGAACCCGCACACCCGGCGAACCCACTTATTTTGCAAAGCTTCTGGAATAGGCGGTGTTGGAGAGGGGATTGACCAGATTGCCGGGACGCTCCGTGAAAGGAAACAGAAATCGTCAAAGACCTGAAATGAAAGCGCTTGTTTAGGGACATACCCTTTGCCCTCCGCCATACGACACGCCTCCTTTCAGAATATAATACAATCCACGGCGATGTGAGTCATCCCCGGCAGTGAACGCTCCCGTCCTTAATCCCTCTTCTCGTGCCTGCCTCATCGCTTCGGCGGCCCTGGCAACGACAGACGGCCATTCGGGATCCTCCGGCGCGCCGACCATGACCGCAATTATCCGCCCATGGCGGTCGAGGATGAGAAGGGGCCGTCTAGACATGTTGTGGTGACACATCACTAGAGATCAAGTACGTGAAGACTCACTTTCCATCCCACTTTATATAGAAATAACCCATACTCAGCAGCTCCTTCAGCGTGCGTAGGCGCCGACCGCTCCAGCGCTCTCGAAACTGCTTCTTTTTGGCTGATTTGCGCGGCGGGGATCGGCGTTGCCCTAACCAATGCCCTCCTTTTGTGGTCTCGAAGTTGCGGGCATCAAAATCAGACGTCTGGGGGGGAGCATTCTATGTGTCGGCAGCAATTTGGGGTGCACCCGACGGGTGAAGGGTGAGGATGCCTGCTTCTGTCGTTTGGCCTGGAGGCGGCGCTTGTCGTAACGCGCCTTCCGCGACTTTTTGGGAGGCAGTGGGGAATCTACGAGGGGTGGCATATCTGCGTCATCGCGCAGATCATCGGGCAAAACTGGCGACGTCGTGGCTGGAGGCAGTGGGGAATCTACGAGAGGTGGCATATCTGCGTCGTCGCGCAGATCATCGGGGCAAACTGGCGACGTTGTGGCTGGAGTTTCCGGTGAAGGGGAGCGAGATTCGGGGAGCGGAGAAAGCGGAGAAGGAGGCCGGGAGTCGACATCCTCCCATTCACTCTCATCATCCGAGTCGAGCTCAGCATCCTCGAAGGCTTGAGAACACTTTTCAATCGCATCTTGTGCAGCGGCGAGAAGCTCTTCGAGGGAAACATCTGTCTGATGGATCTGGAATGCGGATTCCGCCGGGTCGGTGTTTGAGGACGCAAACTTGAAGTCCTCCCAGAGAGGATGGTATAGCTTGCCGCTGCGAGTACGGCGTTGCATTGAACGCAGGATCTGTCAAGGTATGAGCATAGATTTTATGCACTAAAAAGGAGAATATAACAGATTTTCGGTCCACCCTCGTCTGCCACCCATTAGTGTCTATGGTTAGACTCATCGGGCAGCTCGGAGGGCTTCACGGAGGACAGCTACTGGGTTATGGGTGAATTCACGTACTCGAGTGTCCTCTTTCTTCTTGTTGCAGTAGGGTAGTCGAGTACAGTGAGGCGGCAGGAACAAAGGAAGTTAAGGCGGCGATACCGTAACAGTGTGACAACGCGTGAATCAAAACATGAAAAAGCGCGTCGTATGCCACAACAAACGCGTTTATGGAGAATCTGAAAAGACGAACGATCTTATAATAGTGCTCCACATCACTCATGGCATAATTATTTGGCAAGCTTTTGGAATTCACAGAATGAAGTGACGGCGGTCACACAGGTAACGGCGTGACAACGCGTGAATCAAAACATGAAAAAGCGTGTCGTATGGCACAACAAATGTGTTTTAAAGATTTCTGAGGCGACAGTCTATCTCATAGTTGCTCTCCACATCAATTCTAATATCTACGTGGCCTGATTCTTAGGAAAGTATGGTAACCAAAACGATGTATGCTGAATAATGTTTGCCTGGGCGTGCTAGTAGGAGTTCTAGATAGGTAAACAAAGTCACAATCGTTCTCCAAGAAACTTCTGTTCAAAATATATATATTTTGTTCTGGATATTTCGGATCGTACATACTCCAAACAGAATATATGCTCAATCCCGAGGACCCGGCAGTGGTTCTTTAAGGTTTGAGTGCAGCAAAAGGGTCGACAAATGCATCCCTTTGCGTGGTTCGGGTAAAGCGAACGGCAGATGTTCCCCGAGAAACTTATGTCGCTCCATCTGCGATGTTGAGGTCGCAGTTCTATTGTTGGATGCTACATAACACATATCAACTCGGCGAACCTTTGTTGCGTTCCATTAACATTAATTCCTCCAATCCTAGGTGGATCGATCTGGGTCTCTTCCAACAACCAAAATAAGCAATGCGAACAATATGGGATAAGGTGCTCGGGAAATAGTGGATAATGTATCGTGAGTGCGTCATGTCGTCCAAACACAAGAATTCGCTGACCACGGAATATGCAGGTAACCTATCGTAACTTTCTACCATGGGAATACATCTCAAGACCGTCCACAGCTTTAAATCAGATGTGCGGGCATCTGGGGTCAAGGTCTGAAAGACCAGGCATGAAATAAAAAAGATGTGCGTCATAGTGTCAAAACACACGGGTTTGGCGACAGCGGGATATGCAGGACACCTATCCCAGATCTTTTACCACAATGATACTGACCAATACCCTCCACACCTAGAAATGATATCTGCGGACATCTGGGGAGGGAGGGACAAAGAACTGAGGTTCGGCAAAATTATCAGCGCCTCAAATAGGGATCAACAACACTCTCTTCTGCTTCCAACCCTCATGGCCAAGCGACAACAACAATGCAAAAACGACGAGAAAAACTGCGATGACTATGATCCGTACGAGATCTCGGTTCTTTCGTCTGTACTTCATTGCTTACTCTGATTCTGGCTTCAAGCTCACGTCGCACGGGTATTTCTGCTGAGGACAAGAAAAAGCGGCGGAGAGAATATTACGCGAAGAAGTGCGTCGCTCGCTTTATCTACTTGCCAATGGGAATCTCAATTGAAAAACCTACAGTGCCGAAAAGATTCGTGAACAAAGTCGTATTAAGATGGCCGAGAAACGGTGAGTACTCGAGTATTTATCGTTGCTAATACTGGTCCGCATTGACCTTGCCCTTGCTTAGGGCAGCAATAAAAGCACAACGTCGCAAATCAGACAAACCGCAACGTCCAAAATTACGTCCAGATCTGACCAAGGACGAACTCGCTGCATCCGAGGTTCTTACACAGATGCAGGAGCTGCAGAGGAAGCAACGCACAGAGTTGCACTGGGAAGGAGTCGGCTCCACATCCCAACGAGGCAACAGGTATGTTTCTTTATACCACCCTTGACATTTTGAAAATGGGCTGGCGTTGTGCAGCGGGCCCAATCCTCTTGCAATTGAGGAGGCAGGCATCGACAAAGAGTAAGTTTCAATCTATAAACATGATTTTGATGCTATAAAAACTACAGGATCGACGCCCTCGTGGAAAAGGGGATGGAGAGACTGTCAGATCCTGAGTCCTCGTCAGAAGACGGGGTGGAGTACGGGGACGACGACCGCGAGCATGAGCCAGACCCCGAATCGTATGTGTCCGGCATAATGAACAAGTAAGCTGATGGATTTGGGATTTTCAGTGACGTTCCCGAGATCTCGGGTCACCGGATCCGTGCGCAACAACTCAAACATCAGAGGTGCACACTTGCTTGGAGTTTGCAACATCCTAACATTATAACAGGGCCTTGCGTCTGGGCAGATTGCGGTTGCCCTCTCCGGCGTCAAACAGCCCTTGTCCAGAGCCAGAGGGACCGCTACCGAGCTTCTACGACAAACTGTGGGCAACGATGAAGAAACGTTGACTCAGGATAAAGGATTAGATTGGCACATGAAATATAATACATTGCAACCGTAGCTTAGACAATATGTGGGTGCAATTGAAACATGTGGGAACCCGCGCCGCGTACAAAGAAGTTTGTGGGAAACCAATAGGAAACCCATAAGGACAACCCCATACCATATTGGGCGAGTGAAAGCCTCAACTCTCGGTGTGCTTTCTTTACTTTACGCAGGAATAAAAACGACGAAAAAGTCATGGCATTGATTTGAAGAAAACTACGAGAGATGGACTACTGCGCGGCGGAGGGGGCAACCGGAACCGCAATCCACTTCTGAACACCCAGGGGGACGCCGACAGGAGGAGGGGAACCCGCGGTGGTGGCGGCAGCGGCGGCGGCGTCGTAGTTGGCAGTCGCGTTGTAGTTCTCGCGATAAAACGCAAGGGCCTCGCGCCTGCTCCTCTTCTTCTCACGGAACTGGTGGGGAACGCCGTCCGTCTGCGTGTTTGCCTCGGGACTGAAATATATTAGTCGAGAACCTCAGAAACAGAGGTGGAGGACTTACGCTGTGCGGTACAGGCCTGGTTCACGGCCCCTGATGACAACATACCAAGTCTCCCCGCTACCATCAGGAAAGGCGGCCTCCTGGTGGGCGGGTGTCTTCGGGACGCCACGGACCCAGGTGATGGAGCTCGCAGCATGCCGGCTCAAGGTGTGAGGGAGTTTGGCTAGGATGCAGATTTCATCAGCAAGAGCGATCGATGTAAAACAAGAATGCCCACCCTGGACTTCGGTAGCCAGGCGCGTGGCCTCGCTGGAGGCCACCGCAAGACGCTGTACGAGGGCAACCAACGCCTCCAGCTCTGAGTCAGGGCGGGGGGCAGGGGTCTGCGAGAGATTGGCCATGATGGGAGAAAAGATAAGTCGTTTGTGAGCAAAGTCAGCGACACAGGGTTTTAAAAGGGTGAACACGGGTCATGGGAACGCATGCGTACCCCGAAAACCATCAGGCGACTGATCAGGGAGAATGATCAAACGCTTATCGAGATTTCACGAATCGGGGATTCAAATCGTGCACTTCCCGCATTGAGATGAGAGATGATGGCGAAAAATAAAAACCCGCAATAATGAGGCTGTTATTTGTTGAGTTAGAGCTTCAAACGGCGTAGGGGTGAGTGATGATTGCGAACGAAAATAAATGTGACTCGCGATAATGAGGGCGCCGTTACTTGATGCTTTGGAGCTTCAAACACGGGCCAAAAACAATCAAACAAACTGGCTTACTAGATATTTGACCAAACCACTTCTTCGTGACCAAACCACTTGTGACCAAACCACTTCTTCGCCATTTCTATCTCCTCCCTTGCATTCTCCTTAGCCAAGATGCCGCGGGGACGGAAAAGCAAGTTCACCGCACCACAACTGGCGTTCCTGGAGGAGGAGTATCCGAAATTCGAGGAGGCTCAGTGTTCGGGGAAACTCCCGCGCTTTTGGCCGAAGATGCAAAATAAATATTTCAGGGAATGGTCGGTGGAGGATGAGTTGGGGATTATTGTCAACGAGCAGGAGAGTGCAGAGGGTTCGAGCGGAATGTCCGTCGAGGATGCGACGAAGCTGGGCCAGGCCACGAAGGACAGGAAGCAGGTGGGTCTAAAGGCGTTTATACCCTTAAACGCATCTTCTCGTGTTAGTCGCGTGCTGACGCGTCGATCCCACAGCAATTAACGAGTTGGTTCAACAATCGTAGCCAGAAACTCAAGAAGAACGAGGACATCTTTTCCCCCTCAAAAGCCGGCAGTCTGGCTGTTAAGTTGTTCAAAAGCATTGCCAAGAAACGCCGCAGGCTGCAGGAGGTCGAAATTTTTCAAAAGCGCAACAAGGAGCTCGTCGACACCACTGTGAAGGCGGAGATGGCGAAGCGGGTGGCGCAGGACGCCAAATCGAAAGTACGGAACCGGAGCCACGACGAGAATGGCCGTTGCAGCGGCGACGCCCGTAGCAGCGGCGGCGACAGCGTCGACGCAAAAGACAGCGACGACGAGAGTGGCAGCAGCAGCAACAGCGACGACGACAGCAACAGCGACGACGACAGCGACACCAAAGATCCCACTTCGAAAGGCAAGGGCAGGAGTCAGACCAAGATGGATGGTATAACCCGCGCTAAAGCCATGAGCTTGCAGCGTCAAATTGCGCAGACGTTGTTGGATAATGTGTCGGCAGAGGAGAAAGAGATCGTTGCCAAGTTGTACCGGGAGCAGAAGGGCATCGTCGCCGACGACGTATTCGATAAGTCTGTCGAGGAGAGAACGCCCGAGGAGATTCAATCGTGCGTCTTTGACTCGATCTTTCAATGCGCGGCGCTAATTTATTATTTGCATTTCAGAGCACTCGATGAGCTTGAAGGCATCATGGCGGAATTCCACGCTGGGGTTTATACGATGACGGGATGGCTTGGGATAACACTACTGGGAGGGCCAACGCCAGAGGAGAATGGATCGGTTACACAGAAAACGTAAGTTTGTTGTGAGTCAGGTGATAAACGTCTGACCGTCTTCCTTCCTTCTCTCTCCCAGGTATTGTTCTGGCGAATCCCCTGGCGGTCTAACTCTTGCCGGCTCTCTCCCGGACTGGGAAACCACTTTACGCGGCGCTGGCCAGTGGCTTAAGCGATGTAACCGTAAGTTCGTCCATTAATTTAGCTGGACCTAGCTGAAAAGGATACAGCTCGTGAAGTACGCAGATCGCGTGCCCTGAATCGTAAAACGCCCGAATCCAGCGATCCTGTTCCAGATATCCCTATTCCGAGTATCCCCTCTGAAGAAGCTATGCCGACACCGAAGCCAAAGAAGACGACGGGGAAGAATGGCCTCCCAAAGAAACCTACCAAGAAGGAGAAGGCGGCGGCAGCTCGCGCTGAGAAAGCTGCAAAAGCAAGGGCGGCTTTGGTTACTGCTCCTGTGGGCCCGGAACTCGACGACGCGATGCTTCGCGCAATGCTTCATGACGAAGAACCCCTCTTGACCTTGGAGCCCGAGATAGGTGGCGCCACCGAGGGGGAGGATTGGGCTGACCATGGCGATGACTTTGTCGGGTGGATGGGCGAGCAAGGGGATGGTTGGCTCGGCGAAGGTGTCGCTGCGTCCTGGTTCCAGGAGTCCATGGATCCCGCACTGGCGTATCCAGCCCCAGCTACGACTCCGACATCCCCCTTCACCCAGCTCGTGCCAGGAGATCCTGTCGCACCCGAGCTAGCCGCGCATGACCCAAACCAGCATGTTAGCCCGATCGTTCAGGCGTTTGGAGCCCTTGCACCTGCCGCCGCCAGCCCGTTATCGCATCAAGCGCTGGATTCGACCTTGTCGACATTCATATATGAGCCGACAAAGCATTCACCGCTACGTTCCGCAGCGAATGCGACCGAGCTGACGAAGCCTTCGCCCCTACGCTCCACAGCGAATGCGACCCCTTGTCCACCGTCGACGTCAACGGTGTCTGCGCTCCCAGCCCCACCCTTGGCATCTTCTCCAGCGCCATCGACGCCGCCTCATCAATCTACCCCCGCGCCGATGGGGAGCAACGCAGCGCCGACGGGGAGCACTCCGCAGTCTCGCCCCACTCCCCGACCTTTGGCAAAAAGGACGACCACCGCCTCTACCGCGCCAACTCTGCATGAGAATCCAGCCACCCCGGGGAGGCATCGTTCTCGCCCATCACCACCGTCCTCGTCGCCACCCTTGCCGCCACCCTTGCCGCCGCCCGCGCCATCGTCCTCTTTTGCGCCACCACCGCTGCCACCCTCTGTCGCTGATAAGTGAGCTCCGAACCTAGTATGGAAACCAACAGAAACAGCCCAAACAAAATACTACAACCAAAGAATCGGATGGAACAGACGAATCTAATCCAAACAACCAATAGTATGCAATAAGTGCGGTGTAACGTTCGTTCCAGAGGTACCAGACGAGTGTCAGTCCCTGATTCAGAGCCTTGTAAAGGTTGATCGGGAGAAAGTTTAGTTCAAGAAGTCGTTGTAAGACGAAGCAAGTGTTTGATATGTACGAAACTAAGAGATCCAAAGGATATCTGTTTCGGACACCAAGACATGAGTCGGTTACGACTGATGAGAACGATGGAAACTGAGGAAACCAAAGGTTTCTAAAGCTTCCAACGCAAACAACACAAAGAGATTTATCGGAATGAAGGGAACCGTGAGGTTCACCAATATTCCGAAGCGAAACCAAAGTTCCGCAAGGTTTTTAACAAAGATGGTGGTGGTTCCAGACAACAAGACAACAAGACAGACGACTCCAAGACAATCTCCAAACGTTTCCAAACGTTTCCCAACCGATTCCAACGATTCAAGGTCCAAGACCAGCGATTCTATACGATTCCAACGATTCAAGACCCAAGGCCAGTGATTCTATACGATTCGATACGATTCAAGACCCAAGGCCAGCGATTCTATAGCTTCCAACGATTCAATACGATTCAAGAGCCACGCTCAGATGACTTTATACAATCCAACAATGGTGATATTCTAACTCCTACAAACTTTAAGCTTGTAGGTGGCTCGAAGATCGACTAGAATCCTCCCAGGCGCAAGCACAAGGCTTACTAGTGGGGGAGGATTCAGTACCGATCCCAGAGACACCTCTAACTACTTATACAATAACAGATATGACTATGACAATGAAAGAATTAAGTAAATGGTCCGTTTAGCCGCCCCAAAGTCCGTGTATCCGTCTTGGCGACTAGAATCCGTTGATTCTCATTGGTCGGGGCACTGAGCACGCCATTCCGGGTATATTCCGACTGTTCCTTTGTAAGATTCTGCACATGGTGACTTTGATGGCCGCTTAGACATTAACCACCATGTAGCCCTTTTGCAATGTAACTTGCTCTCTGAAGGTATCCCTTGAAGATCTTCATGAGAACTGTAATCTCCAGCCATGTAGGCTTCAAATGATACCCCACTTTGAGTTATGGCTCAGGATGGGTTCTTGAGAACGCTCCTACACTCAATGGGGAAGTCCTGGGAACTCCGAGATCGACAATCAGGGTTCCCTTCGCTTACTATCCCACTCTGATGCACGTTGCCGAGTAACCGACGTTCGGGTACAATTGAAACACTGCCTCTGGTGTTCTCATGTCACTTGGATCGACGCGAATGCGTCGAGAACCAAGATCGAGAATAGAATAGTTGCTCGAATCTACAATTCCCATCATTCCCATGGTTCTCCTCGAATGGGAACTACCAGAATGACCGGATCTACCATAATTTGGTAGAATACCCATATGTTTAGGTTGGGCTACACAATCTCCTACATGTTTCGGAGCGAGTACTTGTCAGAGACACCTCTGGCTTCCACCAGGGCATCATCCCGTTGCTCCTGTGATGCTGGCCACAGGCCAGCTACTTTGGGTTCTCAGTACTGCCTATAATGGATAATATAATAGGAATGAACTACACAATGAAAACCGAAAAATATAGTGTTTTCAAGTGTGTGTTCATTCACTGCTTATCATCGCGCCATTGTTGCCGCCGTCCTCCTTGTCGCAATCCTTACCCCTGTCCGCATCTCCGGCCTTGCCGCCGTCCACATCGCATTCCGCTCCAGCTGATGCAGCTCCTATGGCGGTACCACTCTCCTTCGACTCATTCCCCCAGTCACGACCCATGTGCAACCCGCCGCTTGGACCGCGGGTCCCTGCAGACAAAGGGGGACATGGTGCGCCGCCGGGTGGACGGGGCACTCGGGGCGGGCGAGGTGGACGGCGTGGAGGAAGGGGTTCGAAAGCCACTGCAGGATTCACTTGGATGCAAACCTACGACGAGAATGGCGCCACTGT
The DNA here is from genome assembly GCA_029378395.1 of Mycena leptocephala. Classification (NCBI taxonomy): domain Eukaryota; kingdom Fungi; phylum Basidiomycota; class Agaricomycetes; order Agaricales; family Mycenaceae; genus Mycena; species Mycena leptocephala. The sequence continues at coordinate 187,439 of JARJLF010000325.1, read as the reverse complement.
CCCGCTGCCGTTGGATACACCGCTGCCGGGCCCGTCGCGCCCCCAAGTGAGGGAGGTCCGGGAGAGGGAAAGGGGGCGGGATCAAGCTGCGAAGGAGGCTGAAGCGGAGGCGGAGCGGACTCGGAAGAGACACCATAACCCAGCTGGTGGCGCCGACTTGGTGATCCTGCTACCCTTAAAGCCTCGCAAGGACTCTGAAGACGCCTCCCTCGAGCTTCCCGAGGGGTCGAAGCGTCTCCGCAAACCCGCGCAGAACCGGGCGATGCCTGTCCCACTGTCGGATCAACGCCGCAAAACGGGCGAGGCGGATGCGAAGGCAGCGAAGGCAGATGCGGAATTGGTGATGAGGCTGCAGGCCAGCCGGGACGCGACGAATACGGGCAAGAAGCGCAAGGCTACGAACAAAAACGCCGCTCCGGCCCCCAAAAAAAGGTGAGTGATGCGTCTTTGTTCGACAGTGTACTAATATGAAGTCCAGGCGTCGGACTTGATTAACTGCCTCTGAGATCCGCTCAACCGGTGTGAACGGTCTTCTCGCTCAACCGAGAGACCGTTTCATTCGCTGCCCACTCAACTGGGGAGCACGTCGCTCAACCGATTAATTTGTTTAATAATACTTGTGGTTTTTGTTTTTGTGCTTAATAATATGACGTTGTCTTGCGCTTATCGTACTGAAGTGTTTTTCGGGGGCGGTGGGATTATATTTCTCAGCGCGGTATATCTAAGACAAGTGAAATTTGGCTTTCGCCGGGGTGATTCCATCCTTGAGCGCTCTGCCAACCTCCTGGGTTATCGGGCCCTTTTGGAATGATCACGAAGGACGGCCAGTCCGGACCCTGATACACCGACGCATCGCCTGTGATCGCGGTCAACGAAGCCGCATCAGATAGTGCGCATGATGCACAAGCTCACCTGTATTTTGTCCCTCCGCCGGACGGGAGCGCTGAGGGTGGCGACTAGGAACTGGAAAGAGCAGGTAAGCACCATATTGCTGTATAAGGCGGCTTCAACTCACAGCGCCGGAGGCGTCGTGCGGGGGGCATATCGTGGTGCAGGAAGAAAGGGAGATACGACCCCATGTGAAAGAAACAATCATATGATCCACATTGCTCATATGTCGCATTTCTGGTTTGGGCAGAAGATATATAAGCGCAAGATCAGGGGGCGAGAAACCCATCACGATGTCGACAGACCTTTTGCCCTACATAAATCCAGAGCCATTCAACCGGCGTGAAATATGTCTGTGAGTATCCACATTAATCATGGATTTCTCCGTACTCACGTACCAATAGGGAACGCATTGTCGAGGAAGAGGTCCTCGCCAAGGATTTTCTGCGCCGGTGCTTTCTCGCTATTGAGCAGGCGGTCCTTGCGTCGTCCTTGCGGTAAGACACTTCAGTATACGGATCAATCGGTTGATGGGACGCTTTGCAGGCAGCAACGCGCCGAGACCAGACGAGAGTTTGCGCGCGAGAGAAGTCGTTTGCGTGTGAGGTGGCGTAAATGGCGGCAGACCATCCAAGCGGCCCAGGAATACATCGAAAGTGTTCAAGTGTTGCATATTTCTATCTCGTATGATATCTGTTGCCAGTATGGGCGGAATGTTGCCGCGCGCGCGGCGGCGGTCAAAGAGTAGAGTAGAGTTGGTAGAAGCTGTTGGTTGTTTTTCTCTTAGTAGATTCTTTACCTAACTGAATTCACACTGCGAATGTTTCGATTCAAATTAATTATTTGCTGGAACTGGCGGAAGAACAATCATCAACGGTGTATCAAGAAAGAGAGCTGGGGAGAACGAATTGTGGAGGTACAAAGAGATATGAATAGAGAGTGGAGGATGTAGAATAAAAGAAGCGGTGAGCTCAGGGGGCAATGTTTCAGACCCCGAGCCCAATTGGAAAGGCCAGCGCAGGCAAGCCAGGAGGAAGAGGTGAGAAGAGAGGGAAGGCTCCTACAACGCCAAGCAGACTGCCAGAGCAGGGGGCGGGCAGCGGGCAGCGGGCAGCGGGCAGCGGGCAGCGGGCAGCGGGCAGCAGGCAGCGGGCAGGCAGCGGGCAGGTAGGAACGGGCGGGTAGCAAGGGGCAGCAGCGCAGGTAGCAACGGGCGGGTAGCAAGGGGCAGCAGCGCAGCGGGCGGGCAGCAGCGGCGAGCTGGAGGGCGGGAACGGGAGCGGTAAGCGAGAAAGGTGTGTGATCATAACAGACCACAACACAATCACCCATCAACCCACATCAATCCGTACGCGCCCTGCGAAAACGAACGGATTCCGCGTCCCATTGCGCGCCGCTGGGGCCTCATTGCGCTGCAAGACTTGACAGGTAGCTCCCACATAAGCAACTCAATGTATGGTGTACTAACTCCCCCACAATGCCGGGCTATAGGAACCCCGGCGAAGAGCCATTTTGGCGCGGCGCGTTGGAGGGCGCGTAGCACAGCCACGCGCCGAAGGTGCAGCCCGACGAATCCGCCAACGACGCCGCCGCAGGGAGCGGTACCCGATTAGGCAGCACCAAGCCGCCCGTGACTGAAAGCAGGGTATCTCTAGTCTTTTATAAAAGGTTCGTCTCTAAACTACAGACCCTTTTTAAAAAGACTCCCTACGGTAACTACCGTAACTTTCTATATAAAATCCCCAGTACCGCCTGCGAAACTCCGCGCTACAACCGAAACTGCGCATGTCAACGGACACTTCTGTTTTCCGAGCCATGCGGATCTTCTTGTTGATCTTCTCCGGTGCGCTTCTGTTTTATCACAGTCCCTCGCCCACTGCACCAGTCCAGCGTCTGGAGCAGTCCCCATTATTTATGTGTCCTAATGATTGAGTTTCAGCCCCTAAGTAACCTCATGGTTGCTAAGGTCAGCACGATACAGACAAATCAGTCACCCGCAACAACCGCAACCAACATGTCGATTCCGACATTGTTCCAACGCGAGACTTTTGCAACAAAGATTTTACAAGAATATACAGACATCTCATAAACGGCACATTTGTTCTCTTCTTCGGAGCAAACATCGTGTATTTTCTCTTTGGTGAGTCTCCTGCTTCTCCGCCGCCGGCACATAAAGTTGAAACATACACAGGACGGCGGCCACTCTCCGCCCTCGGCCTAGTGCATATCTTTCAGCGCCGCAAGTTGGTTGATAAGTGGAACGAGGATTTCCCCGCCTGGCGTACAGAGGGCGGCACCCCCGGATCGGAGTCTGCCGGTGTTGTTGCTTTCATTCGTGAGGGCCTGATAGATTTGGACGACACGCCATCGCCCGCCGCCCCGGATGTGGATGGTCAGGAATCTGGATCAAGCCTGAAGTCCATATCGATCTACAGGGATATACAAGAACTCTCAATCCTGAAACTTTCCGTCACTCCTGTTGCAGCTTGTACATTCAGTCCGTTCCTTTGGATGCACTGGAGGATAGGCGGTCCTGGGCTTTCTCCGGAAGCACTCGGAAGAATCTTCCGAGTCAGGTAAATCGTTCAAACTTCGCCGCCAACTTGAAGCTCATGCGATGATCATGAACGCGGACTCTGCTGGCAACCAATTCCTAAAATTCATCCTTGTTCCAGTTCATGTGGGTCTATTCAGTCTACATGTACTCGCAGTGACACAGTCTCGCCTTAGTGGGATCACCACTGATATGCTGACGGCACGTCTGAGAGCGGGAGCTGATTAAATAAATACTAGGCAAGCCACTCTGGCCATATAATTCTGAAAGTGCAAGGTGGTCAATCCATGGTCAGTGCTCGACTGCGGGGACATCGCGGTACGAGGCGTTGGCGAGGAGGCGAGCGGCTGCGGGGGCAATGGAAATTCAAAGCAAGACGAATAGGATGTGGACCACGAGGGACCGAAGGCGAGTGTAGACGGAGGCGAGCATGAGCAGCGACGAGGACTCAAGACGGCGACATGGAACATGGGGCAAAAGCGTCGAATGTCGTAAGTACTAGTAGAGGCAAAACAATAAAACTGGAATAAAACCCCTCGAGACTGTACGCACTGCGTCGGAGAAATCCCATCTGCGGCAACAAATGAGACAATAAGCCCAATTGGAGAAATGAAGAATTCACTGCAAGGCCGGGGACCTGGTCTGAGCACGCAATAGGTCGGACATGCAATATCAGCGCCGGAAATGCGCGTACGAAGTTGAAAGCAGGCAGAAAACGCGTGAAATGAACGTGTCCCGGGAAAATGTCGACACGTGCGATTCTGTTTGTATCGGTGTTGATCGACTCGATTTGGCAGATTCGGCGCTTAACGGTGAGCGCTGCTCATCACCACTACGGGCCGCGTTAATTATAGCGAAGACCCCAAGCTGATGATGTTTTGTGCGGTATTGAAGTGTTGTTTGGTTTTAAGACTGTCAATTGTGCAGCTCTCGATCGTTCCCTGAGATATAACCCTGCCAGAGACGTTCGAATTTCGAAGTACTCGCATAGCGTCCAATCATAGGTCCAAGATGGCTATCATTTATCGTAGGCGAAACTTATCGGGCGACATATCATATATGCGACTCATTTGTGGACGTTTATTTCTAGCCGGGGGATTCGGGTTCCAGATGTTCAGGTCCAGGCACGCGCTTTTAGACCGCAACGCCACAGTATCGGAACACTGAAGGACAGCTGCCGTTCAGGCGTCGTCGCTTTTAGGTCTAACATTCAGGATCCAGAATCTCACTCGATGAAACGCTTGCTTCCTCATACGATTTCCAGTTCATGTGAGTCTATTCAATCGACCTCGCACGCATGTACTCGCAGTGAGACAATCTCGCTTTAGGATCCCCGGCACTATAAGCGGCGCGTTAATATCCGCATTATACTGTTATATCCAAGACCTGAAACTCGACAGCCTGATGTCTTGTGCGGTATTGAAGTGTTGATCGGTTTTAAGATTGTCAATTGTGCAGTTCTCGATGGTTCCGGATCTGACTTTGCCAGAGACGTTCGAATTTCAAAGTACTCGCATGACGTCCAACGATTGGTTCAAGATGACTATTTATCGTAGGCGAAACTCTTCAAACTTATCGGTCGACATAGTATCATATGTCACTGCGTTCCGGCCCGTTGTAGGGTTCGGCTACAGGTGTCTAGGTCTTCTTACGTGGTGTAGACGCATGTAGACACATAACCACATGTGTCTACGTCACGTAAGAAGACTGTAGCCGAACTTCGGCTACGGGGCTGGAACACAGTGTATGCGACGCATTTGCGGAAGTTTATTTCTAGCCAGGGGATCCGGTCCAGATGTTCCAGTCCAGGCACGCACTTTCAGACTGCAACGCCACAGTATTGGAACATGGAAGGACCGCTGCCGTCCAGGCATCATCGCTTTTAGGTCCAACATTCAAGATCTAGAATCTCACTCGACGAAGCGCTTGTCTTCTCATAAAACGTGCAGGGCCCTAATTCCTGCGTCTGACTCCCACCCCCCAACTTCACTAGGCGAAGGCCGTTATGCTTGAATTTGTTTGTGTCGCTGTGCTCGTAGCTGTCCAGCTCGGATCATTTTATGGGGTATCCGCCATCGATGCTCTCGCACCCGGCTCCAGCTTCACCGCTGCTATGATTGACCTTCGAAATGCGGCCAACGTTTTCGCCACCGATCACTATAACGGGCCCTTCCCTCCGAATGTCACGGCGTTGGAGGTGAGTTCCAAGCGCCCTGTAATACCCAGCGTTGACGCGTGTGACAGGGGATCGCAGAACATATCAAGAGCTGCAGTGATGCGTTTGATGCAGCAAATATCCAGCTGGCAGTGAGCATCATAGTTGGCTTACACGTACACGAGCGGTTTCTCACCTCCTGCTAGGCAGTTCTAACCACTCCATTGGGGGCATCCCTCAGCCAATCTGACGCCGCCACCCTCGACACGGTCTATCTCCCATCCATCCAACAAGACATCCTTGGCAACCTCAATAGCCTACAAGAAGGACAAGCATTTTTCGAGGGCGTGAACAATAATCACCTTCTCTCCACCATGTACTGTCACTGGGTTGGGATATTGTCACTGCAAAACACTCTATTTTTGAACTCGTTGGCTTTCGCCGCACCGGTAGGGGACCCCTCGAATCTTCCGACGAGTGGGACTTACATATGAGTCCGGTACAGTCCGCAAATTACACCTCGGATTGGGAGCAGCTTGCATCCAATGCCGCTTCACAGTACTCAATCTGGCTCGGGGAGGACGGGTTTAACTGCGGCGGTGTTCCATGCTGGCTGAACGGTGGAAACCCGTTCTAGGAGGCGCAGGACGGAGGAGCTAGAAATAATAAGAAAAGATTTCAGTCGGCGTAAACAAGCCAACTGAATATATCAGTACCTTGATATAATAAGAAGAGCTAGATACAATGAGTATAATGTAATTAGGAATATAAAAGGACTTACATCTCAGTCGGCGTAAACAAGCCAACTGAGAGGTACACGTAAGCTAGGAAATTTTCTATGGTACGGTAAGTAATTATGTAATTGTCTGTTAACTAAGAATAAAAATAAGTCCGTAGAGACGCATCTAGCTTGTTACCTCAACACCCGTCATCCACAGGATCACTGTCTGGTTCAGAGAAGGGTGGCGGCGATGCGATTTATGTCCTACCTAGCTTAGAATTCTGAATTTCTGAATTCATATTTAGACTCCCTTCCCACAGATTTTCCGTTCAGTTAAGAGTGAAATTCAGCTGGACAGGAAGTAAGAGCAGCCCATTACATGTCATGGTGGTGTTAATGCTTTCGTGACTGAAGCGAACCAAGAGGAACTTAGAATGAAGAAAAGTCTTGTTCTAAATAGGTGGAATGTGGGAAGGGCTGCAAGCTGGACATTAACCCAGGATGCACACAAAACCATCTTCAGCAATTAGATTCAAATTCCAACATGCCCAAGATCCTGTGTTCCAATTCAACTTGAATAGTTCAAAACTCCCACTGGTTGTCGTCCTGCAGATGCTCATTGTGGCACTGTTGAAGAGTTTAATGAACAGATAAGTGAAGGATTTTAGGCCTAACATATTGAACCATTCATGTACTGCTGCGTAGCCACCATGGCCAGGTACAACAACAAATAGAAATTCAGTTCAGTTCAGTTCATCTTTCTCAGCATGCAGACCATTGTGCACCCAAGATGAGAAACCAACAGGACTGTGCCCTCACTCAAAGCGATATTCACTGCCCAGAGATCTTCAGGAGGAATCGGACTAAGCACAATGTGCCACCTTGTTCGCCGTGGCGGGAAGCACCTCAACTGTTTCAGACCAGAATCAGACTCGGAAATAATAAAATAAAGCCGGATGGATGATTGGTTCCGAGACAAGAACATAGACTCGTGAACCAGTCGACGTTAGCAGATTGATCTCAGACCGAATGCGGAACATCATGCAAACAAAGACAACAATCACGCAAACAGATACATCAATCAGACAAAGAGAGTGCAACAGGGAGATCAACTGCTAGCGGACTGGCCATGGCGCTGGTTTGGCAGGACGATTTTCTCCCCGCCATTTCAGAGGCTCGGACTTAGAAAAATCGAGCGTTTGGAAGGTCTGGAAGCTCTAAAAAAGTGTAAAAATTTCCTATATCAAAGTGGGATAACTTTGATTCTGAGTAGAATGAACATAAAATGTTTTCCGCATGTTACACTAACTCGAGCTCGTCGTCGGCGCACGGACCACCTGTTTCTCAAAGTACATGCCAATTCTCCTCCCCGGTGACGAGAACATGCTTCAAAGTACACAAATTTGAAGCAGGATATGCCCTGGCATATAATCAATACATACCTTGAATTGAATTGGCCGAAAACTTATGTCTGTTGGCGGCGTCGTTGTCGCCGGCGACGACGACCTCAAAATTTGATCGGAAAACAAGTTAGGCTCATTCGATAGAGAATTAAATTCTACGCTACCTCAACCTAATATGTCTGGGGGTGATTTTTCGAAATTTTGACGAAGTCCGAGGGTCTGAAATGGTGGGGGGAAAATCGTCCTGCCAAACCGTCGCCCAGGGGGCCCAGCCGGCTACGCCTGATGCGAGTTCTACGAGTGATGTGTATACATCTGTTTGCGCGTAGCCGGATGGGGACGAGCCTAACAAGAACATGTGGACCGTCGCGAACATCGGTGGCGTTGTACATGTTTGTCTCTTTACACCACGTGTGGTGCATCACGTGCCTGCCACCTGCTCCTGACCACGACAATATCTGTATTCCCAGGGATAAAGCAATCCGCCGGGACGACCTAGAGAGATATTAGTGGACCGAGAAAGTCACCGCAAAGGCGACGGGGGATGCAAAAATTGTGAGAATCAGGGTTTGTCAGGAAATTGACAATACCCGCGAAGGATCGGCTTCGCGTCTCGTCCAGTGAGTGGATAAATATTTGGTGAAGTTCTGGAACGAGAGGTTGTCAATTTCGGGACACAAGGCGAACCGGGACTGGGAGAGAAATGATGCCCGAGAATGCCGACCAGGAACGCCAAGTGTGCAAATGATTTTAAACAAAAATCTGCGAAGCAAGCTCGACAGCGGGCAAGGTGGTGAGCACAGGGAGCAGGAAGAAAACAAGTCACGAAATATGATTGATTGAGTGATGTCCTCCGCATTCGGTTGCTTTATCTCTCACTTAGGCTAGCCGCTCGCAAGCTCGCGTAGCTTCAGCTCTCGGTAATAAAGTTCTTTACTGTAACATCGAGATAATTCACCACCCAATCCAATTGATTTTTCATTGCACCGTGAGCAGAGTGTCTTGCGTCGAGAACAGCTCCACAGGTCCGTAGCAGGAGTCGCTGTGGAAGTCAATTCAAATAGCGAACAAACCCCCGTGGAGTAGTGATGTTCTGGCTTTGGTCTCGCCTGAAAGCCACGGCTTTGGTTTTTCAAAATCAGCGGCCAGGCCAAAGCCAAAGTCATGGATTTCGCTCAAAGCCTCAAACCCAGGGCTTTGGCGGGTGATCTGGATGATATTTGGCTCTGGCCTGACAAAATCTCAGGCCAGCCGTTGGCTAACCATTGGCTTAGCCTTGGCCTTGGTATCAAAGCCAAAAAGCCATGTCTTTTTGGCCCGAGGTCAAAGCCAGGACACCACTACCGTGGAGCGCGCGGAGCCGGAGTTTGCCCAGAAATACAATTTCGTTCGAGTTCCGGATGTCTCCCAAACTGATCTGATATTCAGGTTCAGGAAATCGAACCCATCTCGAGGTTTAATTTGAGAAATGCAAAAACAAAGAACCCAACCCAGGCAGCACTTGGCCGAGTACTCCTTTCACAGATTAGCGAACCTCATGCTCTCTGAATTTTCTTGATAATTATCATAGTCCGGCCGTTCGCTGTCGGAACACGCCCTTCATTTTCCGTTGTTTGCGGTGCCTGAAAACAAACTGTGGGGCGGAGGGCCAGAAATAAATCCGATCACCCACCGTTCGGTTGTCCCGATTTTTTTTTTTTGCATGGAGCTGGTCTCCGCAATCCAATTCAGATGCATTCCTTCGGCGTTGATCGTGCGTCTCCGATTTGGCCGCACTAAGGAGATGATTTTGGGGCATGACCGTGATGTAGGGAATCCGACTCCGACTCGGGGCGGGGAACCGGAGGCCGCCTTGGAGGCCAACTTGAGTGGTGCGTGAGTGCCTGTCGGTGTCATTCGGGATTCAAACACGGGCACGGTACACTTTATAACTTCTATTCCTCGAAACAATTCAGTATCACCACTTCAGTAACCCAACCCAACCCCAACCTCTCAACCGCACCTCCGTCCACACTCCCACCCAACCGACAATGTACTCCTTGCACATCCTCGCCCTCACGCTTGCCTCCGCACTCGCATTAGCGGCCGCGAACCCCGTCAACATCACCATCACGGCGCGCTGCGGCCCCGGAAAGTGCGCGGCCCTCCAAGGCTCGGGCACCTCGTACTGCATCGGGTACGGTACTGTGGGGAGAACGATGCCGTACTAGTCCTTCGTGCGGAACTTCGACCGGCGGGTGCGTCGTCCTCGATGATGGTGCATGCCTTCCCGCCTGAGGTAGGCCTGGTCCGTTTTTGAAAGTACCCACGGAAAACTGACTTCTTTAGTCGCGTGACTAGGAGTGTGGTTGAATGAAGCGAGGGAATTGAAAAAAAGAAAAATGTTTCCACACGCCAAAGACATCCGCTGACGTTCGAAGCATCCCATCTCCACCTTATTATTGGTATCTCTGTGATAGTAATCTTGCCAGACGTCCGAGATTTTGTTGGGTGCCGTACATGGCAAAAAGCACACGCGGCCTACCGCCGCCTCCCTAAATAACTTCGGCATGGAGCCCGGCCTGAAAAATACGATGGTTTCTCTGCGGAACACACTATACATGTACCATCGTCACCGCACTGGACATCGACTGGTCCTTTGGAGCAAGTTTTCATGTCGGTTTCGTCAACTGTTTGGGGAACAGAATGTCACTATACCATGTACGATTTAGCCTCCGGCGCGCGAAGCTGGCCGCGCATGATGGGTCTATAGAAAGCATGAGCACCTTAGTAAAGAACCCACCGTTCAGAGGAACATTTGACAGATCGATGGTCTATGTCGTGTCGTACTAAACAGTGGTTTTTCCCGAGACGGGGTAATCTGAACGCGAGGTCAGCGACTTGCCTCTGATACAGCGTTGAAAAGAACGCGGCCGTTTGTTACAGCCATTAAAGATTATGTGCGAAGTTGTGGACGGTGGGGGATTTTTTGTGCTGATTAATTTGGCGCAGTGCGGCTACCCGGGTCCTTGGAGCCGGAGACAGTTATGTGATATGAAATAATTTCCTTTTTGGGCGATGAGCGGTGGGCGAAGTGGCGACTTCTCATCCAGATGATCAGCTAATGTCATCTGACATTCGAAGGCATTTAAGATGCTGGCGGCTGGCTGTACACCAGCCCTTGCACTCATTCTCGGTCTCGCTACAATGGTTCATGTCATCACACCACTTCCGACTGAGGCTACTCGGGATGAAATAATCTTGCTGTGAGATCCCAAAGTTCTATGCCCGACATTCTCACTCGTTGCCGAATATCCAGAGCAGGTCCTCGGCTGATTGGCCTTTTATTCAACTGGGGCTTCCTGGGGATCCTCACAGCACAGGTGATTATTTATCTACACGCACATGTTTCGGCGTCTTAACTCCCCAAAGGTATACGTCTACCATGTAAACTTCCCCAAGGACAAGCGCATCTTGAAGGTTATCGGTATGCTCTTCTGGGCGTGTCCCTGGTATTGTAGCTCAATCAAACATATCTAGTATACGTGGTTTACCTCCTCGACTGGGCTCAAACATGCTCGGCCACATACGATGCCTGTCAATGGTTTGTTTATAACTGGGGCGTTGTCCCCGCGCTTTACCTGCGGTACACCGGCTTCCTCAACATCCCGCTTCTTTCGAGCCTCATTGGGGCCATAGTGCAGGTAAGAGCCATCTCACCCCTCTCGTATATCGCTAAAAAATCACAGATATTTTATGGATGGCGTATATGGATTTTATCTGGGTCCAAGATCTTCTTTGTTCTAATATGCGTCCTTGCATTCGTTCAATTGGGGGGCGGCATTGCGACTGCGTTCTACGTCAGTCATATACATATTTTTCGACCGACGAATGCCTGAATGAGTTCCAGATGTTCAACGATCCCTCGGAGCTCGCCCGGGACCCACACATGGTTCGCGCCGTCGGTGTTCGAATGGGCGGAACTGCCCTGGTTGATACGGTCATTTCGATTGCAATGACTTACTATGTAAGTCTCCTTGTTCGGAATATTTCTAAGGTTGATTAAATGTGTCCAGCTGCTTCGCGGCCGGGTACGAGCGTTGGGTCCCTTAAATAACATCATGAGCCGTCGTATGTCACTCGCATTGTTGTGGCGGATGATCTCTCAACCCTCTATAGTTATCCGACTCACCATGGAGACGGGCACAATCGTCGTCGTCTTTGCCCTCCTGGATCTAGTGCTTTACCTGGAAGAGCACAACACGCTTCACCAAGCTTTTGGAGTTGTCTTGGGCAAGCTCTACAGCAACTCTCTCCTTGTGCTCTTCAACAATCGGCTGGTCGATTGGAACAAATCGGAAGGTGTCGACATCTCTGACGAGGAGGTGGCCGGGTCGGTCTTGTCGTTCTGGGTCCCACCTAGAAAGGAGCGGTCCACTTCCACGGGGACGCCGTCGATTACCGACTCGGAAAAATGAAGTCGGACAACAAGGAGTTTATACACTCGATGTACTAAGGCCGCTAGCTAGTTACGTTCGTGCAAGTAGAATCTCTTCTGGGGAAAATATATCTATCGAGTTTTACGGACATGTTCCACAGCGTTTGAATTTGCCAGTCCAAGTACAAAACCGTTAGGCGGTGAAGATTCCAGGGAAGAGACCGGGAACAGACTGATTAAACATGCGTCGGGTCCACCCTCAGCTCCAGTGGGCGACCAATTAATTTCACCGCTCGATGCCAGTAGTCCTCACCGTATGACGGTGTTTATTGGACAAAAATCCAATGTACCTTGATTACATTGAATGTAATCAAGTTCACTCGACGCAAATCGATGATGTCCAGTGTAAACCGATGAAATTCGCTGCACTCTCTCATATAATGCAATGCATTCCCATGTAATGCATTCGACCCGTATGGTTCGCATTACATCTCAGTTCTGATTCTACTATGGCACTTTCATTCAACTTGCATTTGTAAGGACCGGCGAATTGGTTACACCTTCTACCGATACTGATCGCATCACTCACTTCGGCGCCCGGCACAAGTCTTCAAACGAACGACACGAACGACGGAAGAGTTGAGCAGCCCTAATGTCGGTATACATCTGAAAAATTGGTCTACCCTATTTAGCAAGTGTCTACCGGCTTGTTTTCCTCTGTCCGAATCTGCCATCCTCTGAGGCGGCGGCAGAGGTTGAATTTCAACCTAATGTTCAACCTAGATAAGGATGTATTTCAGCAGGAAATAGGTTGAAATTCACCGACCTTAGGTTGAATACTACGTGGTTATAGGTTGGTCTGTGCAGGTTGATTCGTAACCTATTTGTGTACAAAATTATCCTAAAGTGTGCCAGGCTATTCCGCTGATTTTCAACCTAGCACAGAATGAATTCAGATTACTGCAAGCCCACCCATGCACTGTTGCAGCGCACCTCTTCTCAGATTGATTGGTGGCAAAAAAAGTGTATTCATTGTACCCGAACATATTAAGCACTACGTACACGCCCGACACCCCTCGCACACAATGCACCCAATGGGTAGCGTGTCCACATATCAGCAACGGGTACTCAGGGTGTGAGGTATGCGCCTGGGATTGCAACAGCGACTGTAAGAAGAGTAAGGATTTAATCAAAAGCAAAACAAGTATGCGTACGCACCGAGGCTCGCGGGCGCGTTGGAGCGCAATTTGTCCCACACACAACCCGGACACTGGGCAGTGCCTCTGCTCATCCGTGAAATATCGGCCGCGGGTAGGTCGTTGACGGTTGCAGACGTCTTGAGAATTACCGAGAGGCTGTGACTTGTGGAACCACTTGAAGGTTAGGAACTTGATGCTTGGGAAGCAGTCCAGACTCGAGAGTTGAGGATTGAGGATTCCAGGTATATTGCGGTGGCAAAGACCTTGAGGCCCAGGAAATGCTTGAAGCTTACAGACACAGGGCACTTGGCGGCACGAGGTGCTTGAGAACTTGAGGGACTTGAGGGTGCATGATGCTTGAGATGGGGCGAGACTGAAGTTCAGGAGGCAGCTTAGACCTGGACAGGAGAGCGGCACGATGGGAAGGAGGGCCACCGCTGCGGGGGGTGGTGGTAGGAGGAAAGAAATGCGATCAACTGACATCGATCATCAACTTGACGCACGGACCAATCACGTGTTGATGGACTTCACACGCTTTACGACGCGCGCGTCTTGGCCACCATTCACCGTGTAGCTCAGTGTACCATATACCTCCATTGATATTCCTCCAAAAGTATGGCTATATAATAAATCACTGATTTCTTTGGGAGGCGATGATTATTTCACTCTATGATAGGTTGATGCACCAATAGGTTGATTTGGTGCGTGGTGCAAGGCAGATGAAATTCATCTCGCTATAGGTGGAAATAGCTAAGTTGAGAACTAACCTAGAAAATAGGTTGACATGAAATCAACCTAAAGTGCACCCAAAATAGGTTGAAAGGTATTATTCAACCTATACCTTGTTGAAACTCAACCTGGGCTGGCTTCATAGTGATCCGAAACACCACTCCACAGAAAAACAAAATCTATTCGGTCGAGGAAAATTAGACTTCACTCGGGCAAGGTGTGTACGACACAAATATTGCATCCCAATTAGCTGTCCATGATCTCCTTGATCGACGGTAGAAGCTTTGGGTGGATGAATTCACCCTTGCGACCAAGGAGGTAGTACCAGGGCATTTGAAACGTAACACCCTTGGTTGGGTCGTCGTCCCGAGTACGCGGTGTTACCCACTCGAACCACGCGTTGATCAAGTCCTGGTGCCGTTTGCTCTCGACGAGGATTCGATGGCACTCGTCCAAATCCACTTCATACTCGCGCTCCAGCTGCCACACATAATCTCCCCCTTTGTAGACGTCCGTCGGATAGTTGGACAATAGAAGAAGTCTTTCCATCACGGCGATGCTCGCGAGGTTCCGTTCCTCCAATGCTTCCTTCCGCATCTGGAGGAATAGCACCCCGCCCTGACCCTGGATCTGATGAGGGATGTATTTCCCGTTGGCGCGAGCGAAGCCGTAGTGTGCTTCGGGGTTGCGCCCAAGGAAGTCCACCTGTGCCTGTAAAGCTGTCGTCGGGGTGGGCGTGTAAAGACGAAGTGTGCCCGTGTCCAAGGTGCCATCAACGACTTTGAGGGCCTCCTCGCCCAAGGCGGGGTCCACATGCGTCTTGCCGCACGAGGCCTTGTGGGGTGTCCGACTCGGTGGTTTCCCCTGCTTGTAATCGACCTTCTGGCAGTCCCTGTGAGTCGGATTAGGGAGCGCAACACAGAATTTTAGGGGTTTAGTTTGTCTCACTTCGAGCAATAGAGCACTCGGACGCCGTTCTTCATGCAGACATTGCAGCACATCAGCACCGACGAAGGCGTCTGGGCCTTCAACGCTTTCCCTGCTATATATTCAGTCCCTAGGCAGAAACAGCTGGAAGCTGGCAGTCACCAGTTATTCCACAAGTCCATCTGCAAAATCCACCCTGCTAGGCAGAACCATATAGAGCGTGTTAGACCCGTAGACCCGCAGCAAGGTACCCTATATATAGAGGCCCGTAGAGCAATAGAGCGTTAGAGCGTTAGAGCGTTAGAGCCACTTAGAGCCATATAGAGCATGATTTGCTAACCGAGCGCCAACATTGCAGCTGATGAAGATGGCATCAAACTTACGATACCGCCGATGTGGCGGGAAAAAATGGAAGAAAGTTGGGAAAAAGCAAATAAATTCATAATAATGTGTTTACAGTGTATACGATAGTCCACTACTCATTGATAGCAGACATTCACCAGAGAGATTGACAAGTGGAATAGTGAGAAAGGCAATTGCATCCTAAGGTGGGCCAGATACAGTTGCAGGATCGAGCACAGACAGATGTCTTTTCTTGCGGGACTTGCACTTGAAGTTTCTTGTGAGCGGGACTTGCATACAAAACAGTAGATAATGCCGGGGGAAGGGGAAAAGGGAGGAATGATGCCAACCTTGAAGTCGGCCGGCTTAAAAGGAGTGGGCTGCGGCCCCCGGGTGATAGTGTAGGTGACGATGGGGGTAGTATGTATAGAGCAGTATAGAGCCAGTGAAACTCTGAGAGGACCGATGTTCAAGCGAGAGGTTGGCATAGAGGCCAGGTGCCCCGTAGATGGCCGTGCTCTAAGCGGCCCTAAGCGGAACACCGGTATCTATGCCGCTCTATTGCGTTACCGGCGATCTATTTGCCTGTCGTGGTTCTATCCACCTAAAACGATTTTGCAGATGTCCTGCATGCGTCTGCTTCGCCCTTATCGGTTTTCGGGGTGAAAAGATTGATTCTGGCGCCGTTGGAGGGATTGGTGTAGCTAGCAAAGGCCGGGTTCAGGTTCCCTTTCTTGTTGCTCATCCTGATGCTGGCGTAGAAGAGCTTGTGGAGCTGAAGCAGAGGAAAGGAGGTCACAGGAGGGCCGCACAACAAGAGTCAATAATTGATGCCGGACCGACTTTCCGCATGCGGCTGTGCAGATTAGATTACGCTGGTTGCGATTATTCTCGACAGGGATATATGGAAAGAACGATGTGCATTAGGCATAATGGCGAACGCTTCCAAATGTGATTCATAACCATCCATGGTCATCATCTGGCAAAAATGATCAACAAGAAAGGCTCCAGTCCCTGCAACAACACGATATGAACTGACGGGGAGATGTGAGCTTGCTTTGCGTGGACGGCACGGAACCCGACTATTCTCCAGAAAGTACTCACGACGAACACGAGGCTGTTGTGACTTTATTTCCTTCTCTCCGGCATGAGGATTTCGCAACTACTATTCCTCTCCTGAGGGGATTATGGGTCGTCAAATCGAAAACAAAGCGTCACTTCCAGTCGAGTTCAGGATCTATTTCGTACAAAAGTCTGCTGGTCGCAACAAATAACGTTTGAATTGACTGGATGTCGCGAGTTCGCAGTTCATAGTGGCGAAGTTCGATCCACTGTGCTTCCGGTTTACTGCCACTTGATATTTCGACACGCCGCTATGGGACCTAGAACGGCGTCTGTGGGTGATGCTGCACCTGCCAGCTCTGCCAAAGCTGCAAGAGGTCTTGTGCTGTGTTTTGGATACTCTGGATGAGACCATATCAGTGAAAGATCCGAGGGAGAGCAGGGATTCAGAAATGGATACGCACCTTTAACCACGCAACCACCGCCTGAACCTCGGACGGTATGCGTGAGTACATGACTTGCGGCTCACGCAGATCGTCAAGGAGCCCGGGAGACCGAGTCGTCTGCGCCAGATGACGGGTCTAAGTTCGGCGGATGTATTGGTATCCAGTAGGACTCTGTAGCAGTCTTTATATCCCGATAGCATCAAATACCCTCAGTAGGTTTTTTCCAACATAAGATTTTAACGACTCGACGATACAACAGGTCTGCAATTCAACGTCAAATAATCGTCGGTGCGACTTTCTAGCTAGAAACACGGTAGTCTCACACTTTTTAGGTCCAATGTTTCCTCCGTATCAACACACACAGTCGGACTGGCGGTCTGTGGAACAAATTAAAACGACGAAATGGTTTTAACGTGCACAAAGACATACCGTTCGCTCGCGCGGACTTCATAATCAAAACAGAGATTTGATTGAGTGGTAATTTCGTTGGACTCAGACACTCGAAGAAAAGTCCTCCGCGTGCTAATTGGAACGCACTGTGAATTTACTCTGTGTCCCAGGTAGCTCGTCCTGAATCGTCGTCCGAGTTCCAGCACTTCAGACAGCTCTTCTAGTTCCAGTTCGCCAAAGTACGCGGCAAGAAAAGGATAGAATGCAAGGAAATTAGAAGGACGCAGAGTCAAAATGAAGACGACCATGTCCGTGAAGACTGGAAGGCAAAGCGTAACGTGGATACATTTGATCAATGGACAATGAACTTGATACATGAGCAGAAGACCGATTGACAAGCTGGTACTGAGTTTGAGTACGAGAGATGAATTTATTGTACGTTTCTAAAGGAATTGATGCTCGCATGCTCAGGTGAAGATCATAGTGCGTCCGCGAGATCAGATACCAGACTTCCAGGCCAGTGATTTGAATTTGAATCCGAAGATACCGGTCTTGATGCATGATGGGCAGGTCGTTTCAAGGACAGAGAGAAGAAGCGAGATTGGGAGTCAAAACCAGAGAAAAGAGTATGGGCCGCTTCCAGAGCAAAAATAGCCAAGACGGACGGCTAGCGCAACAGGACCAAACAATGAGGCGCCTAAAGGGGATGCATCACCCGGTGACAAGAAACCGATCTCTGGCTCGCAGGACAAGCGTCAAATGTAATCTCGGCTCCAGATGTTTGGGTGTGTGCCGTTCCTGACGGGATCACTGATGGGAGGCAGAAAAAAATGATGAAAAAGATGCGCGGAAGGCCACAGTTATACAGTCTCCTACCCAACCTCACGTTACGGGGTTGGGGAAGACTTAAGTAGTAGTGAGATTTTAAAGGCAGAATCTCAGCAGTCATCACACATATGTCATCCATCAACTCACGTAAAATCCAAACTTCAAACTTCTTGCCCCAACCCCTCCACACACCGCCGAAAGACTTATCTCGACATAGGTCAATATGCTAGCTGAAATCTTGCGCGATTTTTGCGATTGGTTCGGCATTTCCCGGGCCAATCGCAAAAATCGCTCAAGATCTCAGGACGCATATTGACCTATGTCGAGATAAGTCTTTCGTTGGTGTGCCACGGAGGCTGGCCTTTAACAAGCGTAAACAACATAGCCACCTGCATAGCACAGTTGCAGCAAACGTTGGAGTCGAAATAAGACCTTCCCCAAAATTTGCACCTGAGGTCCGGGAGGCATTTGAAGGCCTTTGGGCCCCCTACAGATATTTTCGGGGGGGCTAGGGGCGGGAAATGAATATTCACCGAAATTGTGGCTATGTTGTTGACGTTTGTTAAAGGCCAGCCTCCGTGGAGGGGTTGGGGCTTGGAGTTCGGAGTTTAAATTGGGTCTAGAGCTGATGGATTGATGGGCCATCATGAATTTGTCGGTTTTTATTACTATTCAGCTTTCGCTGCTCGCTATTGAGTCTTCCCCAACCCCGTAACGTGATGGTGGGTAGGAGACTGACAGTTATAGTACTCCGCAATCTTTTCTCATCAAAGACATCTGCCTCGGCATCATCTCAACAAGATGTCATTATAAATAGCACTGTCAATTGCCCCATGAGCACAGCGAGTGACTGCCCTATAACGGCGGGAACGAGACTACATCAAATGGAGAGCGCGCCAGTAACGGACACACGCGCGACGCCACTTTCACGCGGAGTCTGCATGCCAGATGTTAATGGGAAGGAATGATACGCTGGGCGAAGGATACGAACTGGTCGCTTGACAGTCTACGCTAGGGCTGCACGCCGTGCCCGTCGCGCCGGTTCTACGGGGTCCGGCGACGGGCATGCCGTCCCGTTCCGTGGGCTCTTTGGCTGCATTTTTGACGGCCGTTCCCGTCGAAAACGGCCGTCGACGGGTCGGCGGGTCCTGAAAACGCGCCATAAACGGTTAAAATATGCCGTGTAGGTTTTTGGTGAGGCATGTTCTGTGCAAAGGTAAGCCCAATACATAATTTAGGGCACATCTTATGAACTCACTTGCAAGTTTAAACTGGCGAAATGACGGCCGTCGCGTGACGGACCGTTCCCGTTCAGGTCCCGTCAAAACAACGGCCGTGCCCGTCGACGGGACGGCGTACAGCCCTAGTCTACGCACATCGTCTCCGCAAATCCACCGCGCTGTCCCTGCTTCCCGCCCCCAGCCACCCTGCATGTGTCCCGTCCTCCATCGTCCACGATAACCGCGCGTTGTCATGCTCGCCGGGTCCAATACCACAGGACATGCCCATATGCAGCGATGGCTGCGCATACAAGTCATCGTGCTTGAGCCGGTGGAAAAGGCGCGGATGAGGGGCGGCGGAGGGTGCTCGCCGTCGACATGATGGTGTTACAAGCTACGCCGAGGAAGCGCATGGTGCTCGAGGGTAGTTGTGCGTGTGCGCCGGGTTCGGGCGGAGTGGAAGCACGTAGCCCGCATCCCATTCCGTTCCATACTCGCGCGGGGACTCCTGATAAGGTGTCAGCGAAGGGGAAGGCTGCGGATGTGCTGAGGCGGAAGTACGCGTAAGTGCATCTTCCCGACTCCTTCGTCATGAAGTCCCCGCCTTCCTCGTCATCGACCCCCTCGACCTCTTCTCCTCCGGGGTGCATGGACCTTTGCGTGCTGCGGCCGTCGATGCGCACACAGAACCGAGTCGGAGTCTGGGCAGGAATCAGCGACGACGTCGGGAAGAGTCCGAGGGAAACGTACCCGTCATGCTCTTGCTCTTGCTCGTGCTCGTGCTCATGCTCTTGCCTTGCGACTCCGATGTCCCACGTGCCTCTCCCCCGACCTCCACTCTCCCCCCTTCCTCGCCCAGCTCCTTGCTCCTTGTCTCCTTGTATCCCTCAGCCTCCCCCGACATCCTCGCTGCGTGTCTCGCCTCCCTTATCGCATCCTTCCCCCGCCATCTCCACCCACATCTCCCTCCTGTCTCCCTCACCCTTCAGATATTCGCTTCCATCGTGCAGGGCCCAGCGCTGTTGCGCTGCTCAAGGACCACAAGAATCCCATCGTGCAGGCCGAAACGAGCGGCCAAATTTGGGATTTGCAGAGCGAGGGCACGACTGCCGGTGATATTGCCACTTCAGTTATCGCGGTGGGAGTTTTTTTTTTTGGTATTCAAAAGATCGATTTTTTGACCCAGAGCGGGTTCGGGGCCGCTTTGCCCTCTCTGCAGACGATTCACTTCGCGAAAACGGCCCGGTAACCGGATCAACTGGGCCGCCGACTACGAATTATACCTGACGTATTTGACAACTGGCCTCAAGAAGCGCAAGGCCTCGGTTCTCAAGATTTTCCGTGTGTGGGATGATATCTTCTTCCCAGGACGAAGCGATGCGTCGGCCAGGGCCGAGGATAACGGGAGTAGCACGGTTGACGCGATGGATTTGCTGAATGCCGATGCCGAAGAGGGACCGGAGGACGGTGGTGAAGACGGGTAGAAACATACTGGGTATATACTGAGTAGTTGTAATTTACCAATATGCACTAGTTTTATACCTATCCGCTGCGACGCGAGAGGGGATGCCAAGGTCCTGCAAGGTATTGCCAGGCCATATTAGGAAAGGAGGTCAGTATATAGCGAGTTGAGTTGCACTGTTTCTTAACGGTTGCGTGTCGTAGTAGTAATAGCCATGTTTTTAAATTAGGCCGCGGGAGTTCGAACCCGAGCAGTGATTCATTTCAGTTCTAATTGTGTCAACTAACTGGATGATTGTGAAGGCTTAGAAAGAGTAGACGTCGACCTAGTTTAAAAGGTTGTTATGCAGCTGTCAATGATGGTGCGCTGTTGCTGAGAAGTCGAGTCTCATCATCAGTGGACGAGTCCCATTCTTTTTTTTTGCCATCAAGAGTAGGACTTGTGCCCTCCTATTCCCATTCTTCTCGTCGATATTCCCGATTCCGAATTCTCGCGCCGCCGGAGCAATTGTCTCGACTCTCAACCACGCTACGCCCGCTGTTCCAGACCGACTCCGCCTGCCTGCTTCCGCGCGCATCAAATAGCCTGCCCGCTACGCTCCCGACGCGCCGCACACGCGACACGTCTATTTGTCACTATGTGGCGCTGCCGTGATTCGCTCGGGCCGCAGCCATCACGGGTGCCACGTCACATGCCACCATCGCCTCCGTCTCAATGAAGGGTGATGGCAAATCGGTCGCGAGACCGATTGAAACCGAACATGCCGACCGCCGAAACCGTCGGCAATCTGAGGCCATTTCCGGCCAAATGAAACCCTTGGAATGACCGATTTTTCCCATTGGGCGTCTACCTTATCTTACGCTTACTCTAGCCGGAGCAAGCTCTCGTAGATCCAGCTAGCCGGCGAGAAAGATCGCTCGGGAGCCTGACGATCAATGGCAGAGAGCTGCTGCGGTGTACGGCATCAGCGGAGATTCGGCGGAGTTTAAAAAGCTTCAGACGGACGGACAGGCTTAATTTTATAAAGAGGGAGATGCGACAGAGCCAGAAGTAGGGATAATTTAGTTACAGACCCCGGGAAATGTTCGGGTAAGTGAGTTATGTGGGGACAGCATGCGTGAGGACAGGCCCCCGGTCACTATCCATGAACTTGCTCCGCTTTTTGCCGAAAATTGACACTGATTTACTTTATGAATCTTCATCCCAGCCGGTTGTTTTACTCTATTTCGGAGCAAGTTTTCGACAAAAAAGCCTTTTTTTTTCCTCTAGGATGCGGCTTTTGGCTCCCGGACCGCCGCAGGCGCCTCCGAAGTCTTCTACCGCTTCAAAATACCAGTGATTCCTGCGCCGGAGCGAAACTAACGAATTTCAGCAGCTCACGCCCCTATTTGTGTCAAAATTTTCTCGTGCGGAGCGCGATTTACTCTATGGCGGACCAAGTGTCGCTCATTTGGGACTCTTTTACTCTATATCTAGGACCAGGTTGGGGGTCATTTCGGGACCTTCATTTACCTTACAGCGGAGCAAGTTTACAGGTAGTGACCGGGGGCCTGTGAGGACTGGCCCCGACAATTAGACTTGCGTAGACAATATTTTAAACCCTCGTGAAAACTTACAAAAAAAAAAAACCGGCCGCGAGCTGTAATTCCACCGAGAAATTCGTACCCATCCCACTTTTGAACGAGGAAAAATCAAAATGGCCTTGCGTAGTCAGAACTGCCTGCCCAGATGCGAACAATATTACACCACTTGAGCTGCTGGTGGTTAAGTTTTCCATGGCTCTTCCTGAGCACTCATTCCATGCTAAGGAACCTAGTTCGAACGAGAAATCTGTACCCATTCCACTTTTGAACGAGGAAAATGCAAAATGGGCTTGTGGAGTAAGAACTGCATGCCCAGAGGCGAAAAATATTACAACAGTTGGGCCTAATGATTTGCTTGGCTTGGCTTCAAGCCAAGAAGCCAAGAAGCCAGTGCGGTGGCTTCATAAGCCAAGCCAAGCCAAATCATTGGCTTCAAACTGCGGCTTCGAGGGTTAAAAATAATATTTCTTGCGCAGTCATTTGGTCCGAATAATGCCCGACTACCGTACGGATAAACGGGGTAAAATGTGACAAACGGACAGCAAACTCGGTTTTCTGACTCAAAGGGTACAGCGGCGTAGCAGTGCGTGCAGGGAAGACGGAGCGGTGAACTTTTCGATTTTTCTCATTTCCTTTGAGTTATACTAAGGTACCGTATTTATCCATTTAGTTATACTCAGGGACTCGCCATTCAGTAAATATTCTCTGTACTGAAGTTCTATCACCTCACCACCTTCACCTTCACCCCCATGGCTACTCGTACACGAGATAATCCAGATCCATCTCTTAGAGGCACTGCAAGTTCTCAAATGTATGATACGCTGTGACTTACTCTTCCGTAAGTCGGCTCTCGTAGACGACACCAGGTGCGATGACGAAGAGGATGCTGATGATGGTGGGAAGGAGGGAGATGACAAGGAAAATGGATGGGATGATTTGTTAGAAGAGAACCCTGATAATTATGACCCAGACTATAATACAGTGGACGTCTAATTACTTTTTTTAATATGTTTTTGGCAGTAATAGAGCGACGATGAAGGCATAGCAGATACACGGGGAAAAATAACCGGAAAGCCCCGGCTTGAACCAAAGCCAAGCCAAGCAAATCACTAGTTGGGCCGCCGGCGGTTAAATTTTCCATGGCTCTTCCTGAGCACTCATTAAATTAAGGGTGTAAAAAGCATTGTAAGCGTGTAAACATTGGCTGTCACCTCACGAGATATCCTTAAATGTGTCGGCCGTCCGGAACCGCAACTATTAGTCAATCGTTTAGAGCAAACACAGATTTAGCGGTTTGAAAACACACTGTCTCTTCAGTTTTGAACGATATGGACTGAATACCACGAAATGTTGAAAATCACATTTCAGTGAAAAGTTTGGTAGTGTAAGGCGGGCAACACGGCGTTGCAGAGTCAAGATGCGGCCTGACGCCAAATCCGTACATCAAAACACAGTACGGAAAATATTGTGCAACTTGCTTCGGCAGGGGTTAATTTGCCTGAAATTTATGCTGGCAACCATCCTGGTATTCACACCGTTGATTCGGCCAAAAGATCGGTGGGCATTACACTCCTGCGGCCTGGAGATGCAAAATTGCGAGACAGCAGGGGAAATAGTGTGCAACTTGCTTCGGCGAGGGTTAATTTGCCCCAAATTTATGCTGGAAACTATCTTGGTTTCCACTCCGTTGATAAAATCGGTGAGAATTCCACTCCTGCGGCTCGAAGATGCAAAAGTGCGAGAAAGCAGGGCCAAACACGGAAAATATTGTGCAACTTGCTTCGGCGGGGGTTAATTTTCCCGAAATTTATGCTGGAAACCCTCTTGGTGTCCACACCGTTGATTCCGCCAAAAAATCGGTGGGCATTCCACTCCTGCGGCTTGAAGATGGAAAATTGTGAGAAAGCAGCGCCAAACACGGAAAACACGGTATATTATTTTTACGTCTTCGACGCATACAGATTTACCTCGACTCTGTGCAGATTATCTCCATGTTGGATATTATCAAGCCCAATACAATGGATTGTTTCACGGAAATTTACTGTTTGTTTGTATATTTCCTGCACGGAAGATCTCTAATTTGCGACGGGGCCGAGAGGCAAGTTGTTGCTCGTACACATGGACAGCGGAGCATACAGTAGCTTGAAGACAAGGGATAGTGAAAGATCTACAGGAAGAGATGAGAAATCGACAACACGGACGAGTGGACATACCAAAGACGGATCGATCTCGGGCGAATGAGGTCCTGTGTTCCAGCTGACGTCTGATGCGATCTCCCAATCGTTGCGCCGCAATTCAGAAAGTTGGCATCGCCGTGAGGTATTTGAAACCATGAAACCATGAAGTTACTGAATAGGTATTGCGGACAGTAATCAAAAAATAGGAAGAACATTGTGGTACAGTAGGTAGATTCAACTTCCGTCTGGAATGTGAGCACAAGCAGCTCACCTCCGGGTTGTGCGCGGCTGCGCGAGCACATTTTCGAATGTCGGTAAATACGACGTCCGGCCAGATTGAAGGAAGTTGAAGAGGTGAAATACGGGCAACACAGATGCCGATGGCGGCGAAGTAAAATATGTGCAGGAAGCTTGTGTACCTGTTGGAAATAAAAGGCGAGATCGAATCTCACCGGGACAATCCTGCTTCAAGATGGTTCGTGGTGTTGCCACTGGGGGCAAGTGCCGTGGGCGGCATAGGACTGACACTTGCCATGACACTTGCCACGGCGTTGGGTCCGCATGGATACGAACAAAGGGAAGATAAATATAGCATTGGACCTTGATTGGACCGATAGCTTGGCATCTCGGAGATTTCCGTGGTAGTGTCACCAAATTTAAATCTTACCACGGTTGCCTGTTCCTTCGTAAATTTAAGACCACCTTTGCCAGGACAGTTCGTTGAACCAGATTGTGCCATCTCAGTGTCGGGTATGGGACAGTAAATTACTGTCTGCCCTGTCAAAGCACAACTTTTTGGGGGTCGTACACCATTGTAGACAACTCACTTTGCACCCCATTAATATGGACAATGAGGACCATAGTTTGAACACAACTTCAGCCCAGCGAGTTTCTGAATCTGCAAGACTAGAATTGCGACCTGCACAATAATGCACTGAATTATTTATTAGCTCCAACAATTCACGTGATAGTGCCTAGCTCTCCAAATCGAATTGAGTTCACGCGTCCTTCTGAAACTGAAGAGGTGAAGCGTGGAGGGACTCACTGTAGCATCCCTGGTCATTTGCTATTTTGCTGCGACCCAAAGATTTATTTGTGGCCATAGTCTGGAGCATTTGGCGCGATCCCGTTTTTGAGCGGTGCATAGCCATTTTTCCTGCCGTCCCGTATCGTCGTGGGTTAAAATATTCCGGAAGATGGCCAATTGTGACGGCCCATAACCGTCGTGCCACCGAGAAGGTACGGCCATCACCATGGACGGGATGGTGCGCAGCCCTATTATCAGCGACTGGGTACTGGGTCACCTTAGCGGTTTTGACCTCATGCGAACAGATAAAATGGTGTGGACACAAATATATGGGCCCTTGAAGGAAGGTAAGAATCCTATGAGTGAGTGGATATATTTTTCGCGAATTTACACGCTCGTTTCCGGGCCTGCTGAATTTTTCTTGCGGCGCTTTCCCGAAATGGCAAAAACGGGGTAGCGGGCCACTGCCTTGAATCACTAGTTTGGACGCGTACTGGCCACCTGAATGTATCTCAAATTAACAAAGTGATATGAGGCCACCATTATATACACCCAAAATGTGAATCCAAGGTATTTCAGTATTGTAAGTGTTTGCCTTGAAGCCAAGGCGGAAGGGTGAAATCCGAGTGTGGATTGGACGGGGCGCTCTACGAAGCACAGACAGAATTTTTGCCGGAAAAAGGGGTATATATGACTACATACGATGTATTTGAATATACCAATCGCCATAGTGCGGCCTCCACACACCAATAACCCCTCCAAAAAAGCTCTTCTATGCGCGCTAATGAAATTCGTGAGTTTTGACATGCACCCCGCCGTGACCGGGAAGTCGAGCCGATGAAAACCCATCGCTTGAGGACGGGACAATAGTGTGTATTTAAAACACACTAACAAAGTTCTAGGGCCATAGTGTCCACAGGTGGGCCACTATGGCGGCTTCCCCAGTGGACTGCTGGAGATCAGATGAAGGTCTTTAGCGAGGTTCTAGGAGACAAGACGGAACAGTGTTACTGTATTTGATGGACGTATGTCATTCCCCCGCATCAGGCGATGAGAAGGAGCCCCAGAATTTTTGAATCGGTGAAGAATTGGTGAAGAAACAGGTAAGAAAGAATGTGAAGCGGCGTTCGGAAATAAGAAATGATGTACGCAGGCGGACATCGCCCATCAAAATCTCGCACTGCTTTTGATCGCCGCCGTAACTTGCCTCCAAATTTGACGTACAGAGTCCTCATAGGTCGCGTACCATGCCACAGGTCCCAAATATGAACATTATACACTGTACCCCGCAGTATAATCCAAATGGCCCACTAGCTAGACTGGCCCACTAGGCAGTCGTTGATAATAATCACAGATGGAAAGATTCCAACAAAAATGGATGAGTGATAGGAAGGAGAGAGATTTTCAAGGATCTTGATGCTAAAAGGCTCGATGTGACTTTAACTGGTTCTAAACATTGTAAAAAAAAATAGAGCGATCAAGGCGTTGGGCATTCCTCAAACTAGATGAGCCTGACTAAAGATGATTCGATCTGGTTCAACGTGGGTCTGGAGAAAATGAAGCGCGGCAGCGCGACTGGACGCGCATTGACGCGGCGTGGCTGAATGGGTTGTTTTTATAGATGTGGGCATGAACACCGAATAAAGGTAAATTTAGTCAAAATTAAGCTGGACAAGAGCGGGTCTTTGGCGTTTAAATCAGATTTTTTGTTCCACTGCACAGAACCAAGACCAAGGAATTGTTGAATGTGATGAATTGTCGCCTAATCCTGCATTGAGTAAAAGAGTAAACAGAGCTAGGAAAAATAGTTCACGGTCTACATACAAAGTTCGAGGTCATTGCTGAACATAAAAATAGAATTTCTAAAACCGAAAACAAGGCCATGAGGAGTGAACCAGAGGTTCATGACGAGCGGCGACTTTAGCTACCAGATATTTAAGTAGGTAGTGAGTAGGTAGTTTAGTTTTCTCGAATCCAACACTCACCAACTGCTTCTTGTGTGAACACTACTTGGTTTCTTGACAACTCTAGCAGGGTCCTTTCCCTTTGAAATATCAGGACCTCACAGAATCAGTCTTGGTGAATCAACGCAAATATTATCAGGGCACAAATAAAAAGATAATAGTGTCGTTCAAAGTTCGCCTTTTCGCGTTCCTTTTCGTGCTCTCCTTTTCCCCATTTTCGTGCCAAGAATGCGAAAATCAAACAAAAAGGAGAACAAGTAGGAGCGCAAAAAGGCCAACTTTTGAAACCCCCCCTCCTGTATTTTCCCAGCTCCTCCTCTTGAACACATTTCGGCAGGCATCGGCAAGGGATCTGCCGTTTGAAACTCCGAGCCAGCTGAGTAGGCGATCAGTGCGGCCGTGTTTGTCTCAGAACACGCGAACTGCTCCGGTCTTGTTACCAGAGTTTGCAACGATCTCATCATCTATCTTAGGAGCTTTAACTTGGTGTTTAGGAGGTGCTCTAGTCACTTTTGCAATGGGGGAGCGATTACCACCACCATGAGTGGCACTGGACTTTGCGGGTGCCTTTTTATACGATTTTTTCGAAGAGGTCCAGCCCATGGGATGTTCAATGGTATTCACTGACAATGGGGTAGCTGATACGATAGAGAAGGTGCAATGAGAACATGTGGAGGGAAAGGACAAAGGGAATGATGGGGTCAAAGTCCGGCGTGGAGTTGCATTCTCGGCACAAGAAGGAGGACAAGTAGGACGAAAAGGAAAGTGAAAAGGAGACCGAAATGGAGACGAAAAGGAGAACTTTGAACGACGCTAATGAGTTTGGGATACACTTTATCTTTCCTCAATTCAGCTTCCAACTGGGGCTCGCCTTCCGACCTTCATTCATTGTAGATTCCGGAAGAATATTTGCTCTGCAACGTACTAGTCGGTGCCGAGAGAACCTCTCCATACCTCAATTGTTGAAATGACGGCTACTTCTGCTCCTAGCTGACTCGGATGCGAATGGCTTACCTAGTCCAGCAATAATCAGAGGAGCAGGTAATTTGTCGTATTGTTTTCACGGTTCAAGTTTGAGTCAGCAGACTAGGGAAAAGAAGGAAAGTGACTTTTGCAGGTTGAATAACAACCTTCGGGTGTGCAAGCTGCGGGTGAACGGGCCTGTATCGTGAGGGCCAGAAGAAATTCATCTGTTATCAAATCCTGTACTAGTGTGAGTGAGACATTTGGTATCTACGATTTTGAGACAGGTTTTTCAGGTTGCGGGTGAGAAACTTAAATGAATGTTGCCCATAAATTTTCACCACACACCCATAATAATCTTCAATTGGTAAGTGTCGTGGTCTGACTATACCCAGCCGGAATGACCTAAAGGTGAAAAAACTCACCAAGTAAGATGTCCAACACATTTCACAAAAATTATGGCTGCACGGGATCAGTAAGACGAAACTCATTCTGAAAAATGCAACAGCAGCATCCTAGACTGCATGTGAGGACCGAATCAAGGAATCAACGAGTCAACCATAATTGAGGGACTTGTGCTAAGGTAAATTCCTAAGAAATCAGTCACCTCGGTAATCTTAGAATCTAGGCAGGACTCAGTGTAACTGCGGTACCCGTGAGTTGGGCCGACCAGGCCCACAACACCCGGAAGCACAGACAAGGATCAGCAATCTGAGATACGGCAGGCATGATATCAAATTTGCGGCTTACCGGTTGATGAGTTTACATGTAGGCTTTAAAGGATACGAGGTAAGTATGCGATGCAATGAAAATGTTGATGTGAGAGTTGAACTGGAAACTGGGCGACTATACGCACCACACACTGGAGTCCATATATCTTTTTCGGGGTCAAGAATAGTTGCCTGGACTGCGTACCGTGGGGCCCAGCCAATGTCCAGCGTGAGAAGCATGTGAATTATTTGAAATTTATTGAGGTTCCCCCATTCTAAAACGAGGGTCCCGGGTGAATTCTTTCCCTTTTGTAGTCGAAAGCTGACCAAACAACCAAGATCCAGTCAATAATTGGCAGTGGATCCAACCTTCCAAGTATATTACTGTATATAACTGATCAACCTTTAGGAATTGGTTTTCATAATGTATTGACACTGGAAAACTATGTCTGAACTTGAATCAGGGGTTGTTTTGCATTCGTTGAGGAGTCAGAGCCTGCGCACCGACTGCCACGTCAATGACACAGCCAGCGTCGATGCGCGTCAGTGCCACGCCGCCCCACGTCATTTTTACCAGTCCCATTCAGCGTGGTTTGATCTGGCTCCTAGTCGTTTTCACTGGACAACGATTCCCATGTGCAAGCCAGATGGAGCATCCGTGCTCAGCATTGGCTCCAAATTGATGCTGAAACGAATTAAAAAATGTGCACATTGCACAACTGTGATGGCCTTATTTCAACAGGTGATGAGAATCGAAAAATGGCTCGCATTTGTCCTGGCAAAGCCAGCATTCAATTTACAATGGACCAGGCCACCGTGGTAAGATTTAAATTTGGCGACAGCCGCTACCACGGAAATCTCCGAGATGCCAAGCTATCGGTCCAATGCTATATTTATCTTCCCTTTGTTCACATCCATGCGGAACCAACGCCGTGGCAAGTGCCATGGCAAGTGTCGGTCCTATGCCATGAACCCACGCCCACGGCACTTGCCCCCAGTGTGCGGGCATGCAGACGGCACGGTAACTGATGAGTGTAATGTGGAGCAGCAGAGATTGGCACAGGCACACGATTTAAGATGGACTCCCCGCACGGGACAACGGAGAAAAGAGATGAATCAACGGAAAACGGGTGAATGGAGACCACGAGAGGCGCTCGAAGAATAAATTTGCAGAACCTTGATTGACGAGGTGAGTACGGCCGAATAGATAGTCGAGCAAAATGAGTTGGTGATCGCATACGGATGCGACGGAACACGCTCGGGGAGCTGACGTGCGAAGCGATGGGCGAAATGAAAGGGAGGTACACACCCGAGAATGAAATGCGGTCGGGTCACAGCGAAAGCGTGAGCAGGCGCACGCGAGGGGGTAGGAGCGGTAGCATGCGCATCGGAAGCGCGAGCGAGCATAGACAAGCGACAGTCCCGATTGCAACTGGCGCAGGCGCACCGACGCAGCGCATGGAGATACGGGGCAGGCTCATCATTCAGCAAAGGCGACGCGATGATGGTGCAGCGTCGTCTCGCCCACGCGATGTGGAGCACCATGCGCAGGATGCGTGGGGGGCGTGCGGTGGATAAGGGGTTCTTGGGATATTGCATGGGCTGCCAAGAAGGGCGCATTCACCATGAGATCGCGTCGCAGGGGCGGGATCGAGACGTGGCTGCACAGGAGGGCAACGCGCACGGTACGATGGCCAATCTAAAGGTGACCCGGCGTCGTTCGAGAGCGTATGTTCGGTTTTGGCGTCAGTCTGCGAAGGAATGAGGCAGCACGGACTGCTCGCGGCGGACGGCGTGCGTGGGAGGCCCGCGCTGGGTGGGTATCGGCGAACAGCGGGGACATATCAACACATCGTTGAAGGCGCGGGCCAAGCGTGGTCGCACAATTAGCTCGAATTGGGTACAACACACTAGGAGGATGAAAATGAGTACGAGGAGTGGACGGAATACAAGGCAAAGGATGTCACGCACCGCGTGCGAGTGCACCAGAGTAGCACTGCCAGACATCTAGCGGATACACTCCTTGCACGACGAAGCTCGGCACAGAGGAGCAGCGCGGGTGCATGAAATATGTCCAGGGTGGGGGCGGCGCGTCCTTCAGCATCTGCGCTGGCCAGTCCGGGAACCGTGCGGCACGGGGGCGAGGGCGTCGGCGTCGGCGTCGAGCGGGAGGGCAGAGGGCCGGATATGCACGGCGGTGTCGAGATGGAGATCCAACAGCTTCGACGGAAGCGGTGGGCGGCGTGCGCGGAGCGCGTCGAGTTCGAGAGCGAGCCAGCGTGTATTCCCAGTGAAAATCCCGTACGCCGGTATCTGCCTTGATACGCCCGTATCTGCCGCCTTGTGTCGGCATCCGCTGCGATTCTGCTCAGATCCGTCCAAAGTGACATCATGTATATTAATAGATTTTGACGTGAAATTCTTCGGTTCCCGAGCCAAACTTCGTTTTTGCGCTCACAAACGCAAAGTGCCATATTCTTCGCAATCCTGCCGCTGGTCGACGTTTTCGTCCGTTGCTTTTCCACAAAGCCCATTCTCTCTACTGGTAGCACGGGTGTCCCATCAACTATTCGTCGTAGTAACATAACACAACAGGCTGACGCGCACACGCGTCTGCGATGGGCCGGAAACGTGCTCGTCCTTCTCCGACTGAAGAAGAACAATATGTTTGTACTTGCGAAGAATACTGTCATGGATCCAAAGGGGTTTCCCGGCGAACGTTTGAACGCCATGCGAAATATCGACGCAAAGCTCGCAGTGTCTCGCTCTCTGGCAGCTATGAATCCGATGGCTCTGATGATTCAAATTCAGATATTTCATGCAGTTCTGAGTCGAGTGAAGAAGAATCTGGCAGAGCCGATGGTCACGCCAGTCCACGTTCCCAAAAAAGGCCGAAACTTGAAGACGATTTCGCACCGGACCTGTCCCAGACCTTTGATGATGTATTAGAAACCGACTTTACTAGTGCGGTATGGTCCCAAATTTTGTCAGCTGGTTCCACAAGCTAATCTTTCACAGGAACTTTATGATAATGATAGCGGCAGAACGTCCCCTACAGCCTCTGACTACGAAACAATTGATCCCGGCAGTCTCGCCGACGACAGCACCGAATATACATCAAACATTCCCGACGATTCGGACAGCGACAGCGACAGTGACAGTGGTGCCGATGATTCAGACCCTGTTTCTGCAGTCGCCGATCTTCAGACTGCCCTGGATTTTATTGCGGCAGTGGAACATGCGTCCCTCGAGAATGGTGACCTCGATCCAGATGCACTAGAACGTCTACGGAATCCCTCGCGAGATCCCCGGATATCTCTGATCCGGCACACCGACATGCCCTTGATATGTTTCTTGCCGCTACTCATGCATCGCAAGAGTCTTACGACGCCAATCGTGCCGCCTATCTTCGTCGGCATCCTGAAAATGATGTTCTAACTCATGCGGCTATCAAGCGCAAGGTTGCAGAGTGGAGTGGTGTCGTCCCCATTCTCTCCCACATGTGTCCCAAGACCTGTGCGGCTTATACAGGTCCATATTCAGATCGGCAATCTTGTCCAATAT
Source organism: Mycena leptocephala (assembly GCA_029378395.1). Taxonomy (NCBI): domain Eukaryota; kingdom Fungi; phylum Basidiomycota; class Agaricomycetes; order Agaricales; family Mycenaceae; genus Mycena; species Mycena leptocephala. The sequence goes on along the minus strand of JARJLF010000325.1, from coordinate 154,708 downwards.
GTGGACTTTCCCGCTTTGACGCCAATGGTTCACCTCAAGAGTTCTATACCATTCCCCTAGGACCACAGCTCCAGGCTCTATTTGGTACCCCAGAGAGCGCTAAAAATATGCATTATCGACGCGAAAAAACCGCCGAAATCCTTGCCTCCATGGACGAAGATGGAAATTTGAACATTCCCGTGTATGAAGATTATCTGCACGGCCGCGACTATCTCGACGCCGTTGTTCGCGGAGATATCAAAGACACAGATGTTGTTGTAATCGGCTCAATTGACGGAGCGCAGCTGTACCGCAACAAGCATTCCGATTGTTGGATTTCAATATGGATTATTGCGGAATTGACCCCAGAGAAACGATATAAAGTTCGCGCTGTCCTCCCCGACTCATTTATTCCTGGTCCCAACAAACCTAAGCATCTTGATTCGTTCAAATTCCCATCCGTCCACCACCTTTCCGCGTTACAAAAAGAAGGGCTGCAAATCTGGGATGCGTTTGATAGGAAGCTTGTGACTTCTCATCCATACCTTCTCATGGAAACAGCAGATGGCCCAGGCATGACTGGTCTCAATGGGCTTGTTGGACATCACGGCGTCTACGGCTGTCGGCTTTATTGTCCGCTCAAGGGACGGCGTAAAGATGGTAAACCTCACTACTACCCCGTGATGATGTGCCCGACCGACTACAGTCTCGACGGCTGCGATCATCCGGATGTTGATCCCGAGTCTCTTCGGCAACCATCGGAGGACGAATATTTACACAATCTGGCGTATCTGCTCAAGTCAAAGAACGAGACAGACTACAAGGAACGTCGGAAGGCCACCGGCATTTGCAAACCAAGCCTGTTTGGTGGACTACTTCGCAATCACAGGCTAGGAATCCCAGGATGTTTCCCCTTCGACGTAATGCACTGGGGAAGCCTCAATTGGACTGAACTTGTTCTAGCGTTATTTAGAGGAACCCTTCGGTGCGACAAGCCTGATTCAAAAGATTCCTGGATATGGGCAGTCCTAGTTGATGAAGTCTGGAAAGCACATGGCCAGGCGGTTGCCGATGCTACTCCGTATCTCCCCGGTTCTTTTGATAGGCCACCGCGCAACCCCGCTGAAAAGATTTCGAGCGGGTATAAGGCGTGGGAGTACCTGTTGTACATCGTCGGACTGGCACCTTTTCTCCTCGCCGGCATTCTTCCAGACCCTCACTGGCAGCACTTGTGCAAAGGTGTCGCCGTTATCCGCTGTTTCCACCAGTTTCACCTCCCCGTCGAACATATAATTCGATGCCACAAGCTGGCGATCGAATATGTTGCCGAATTCGAAACACTCTATTTCCAGGGGATGCCCGAGCGTATTCATTTCGTTCGGCAGAGCGTCCACACTATGACTCATCTCGCACCGGAAACGATTCGAGTTGGCCCTGCTGCATTGTATTCGCAATGGACGATGGAACGAACGATCGGAAATCTGGGCAGGAGATAAAATCTGACTCTCAGCCCTATGCCAATCTCTCGGAACGAGGCTTGCGCAGATCTCAGGTAAACGCGCTCAAAGCGTTGATACCCGACCTCGATCCCGACACCCAATCACTACCGCGCGGTTCAGTTGATCTCGGCGATGCGTTTGTGCTTCTGCGAGCCAGAGATGAATATAAACACCATATTGAAGGAGCTGCAGGCAATCACATACGGGCTTTCCTCGAAAAGCGAAATGGTCCAACTCCCGGTGTCTTGGGAATTGTGCGATGGGCTCGTCTTCGGCTTCCCAATGGCCAGATTGCGCGCTCGGCGTGGAAGGAATTGCGGAAACCTCTGAACAAAGTACGCATGGCACGGAATGTGAAGGTATGTTTCTCACTGGAGCCGAGTTTAAGGTATCTCATTGCGGTCTTGATAGATTTTAGATGACGGGAGGCACCAGATCGTCGAGGTGCAATTTTTTTCAGAGCGCAAGTGCACGGCGTGGTGCACACATACGCTTTGGTTGAATTTTATTCCGAGCCTGACCCAATCTTGCTGCAAAAGTCCCACGGAACTGTGTGGTCATGCAGCTATGAACCGGGAAAACATCTAGGTATAATCTCCGCCAAGTCCATTCTCTCCGTTGTTGCGATGGTTCCGCACAAAGCTGTTGGGTCGAAGGAGGTGGATTATTTTCTTGTTGAAAAACCGGGGCTAGATGTGATATCCCTGACTGGGTACTGGGAACCTGATGAGCCAGAGGAGTAGACATGTATTAAAACTCACTCATTTGACTTTTCTTGTGAAAGTACTCGTAGTATTATTCAGTCAGCGAACCAAGCCAAAAAAACTGGGGGGTCCCGTCCAGAAGTCTAGAAAATTGCGAACACTCTGGAATCAGGGCAACCAAATTTTCTTCTTGTTCCTACATACAAATGCGGTGTTTTGATTATTTTCAAGGATTAGGTGCGCGTTGTCACGGGGGTGACCCGACGCGTCAAGACAGTCACTCCAGTGTGACACTCTTCTTTCTCCACCTCCATGGACGCGTCCGGCTCCTCTGCAGGATGGCCGCTGCCTTTGGACTTGCCACATTCTCGGCATCATGGATCTAGCATCGTGGACCCCAGACTCCCTTCCGCGGACACCCGTCTCAGCAGATGCCCCATACGAACCTCCAGAATTCTCATGGATGGCCTCAGATACAAAATGTGTGTACCTAAATGCTTCATTGTGGACCTTTAACTGACCAAAACTCAGCAACAAACCATTATCCAGTCTGCAGATCATGATACACTCATACAGTTCCACAATCAAGCGTATACTAATTTGCTAGCCCGACATTCTGAGGCTATCGCTCGTCATGATATGCTTTCGTAGGTCTTCTTCTATGTTATTAGATATACCGGGCTGAACTCTGTCTAGGCAGGCATACCTCACGCTTGCTAACTCAATTCCCCAAATCTTCCGTTTCATTCCAAACCCTATGAATATTGATATATCGTCAACGTCTGCGACTTCTCTTGATCCTTCCCACCAACTTCCCACAGCCATGTTGAAAGCCGATCATCCGTCCGTCATTTACTGGGATCGCACTGATTATTCCGACGACTCCGATGACTTGACCGAAATCACAGACAAGAAACGCAACAAGTTGAAGTTTCTCGAGCACCACAATGGTGATCCCTTCACAAAGACAGAAATAAAATCCCTCCGCAAAGCCGCGCGTGAACTATTTATGACACTCCTCGACGATGGCCTGGCGCCACGAACATGGTCGCATGCCTCATCAAAGGCCGTGAATGCAGTCCGGAGAGACTTATTAACCCAGTTTCCAGATTTAGCTCTCTGTTCCACCAACTGGAAGGTAGACAAAGTTGCAAGTGAAGTTTACTCGCAGTGGAGTCGCCGCCGAAAAGATCAAATTGACGAGAAGACCAAATCTCGGAAGCGCAAATCTGACCCCACTGATGCGGCCTCCTCTTCTAAACGCGCCAAGCGCGATCATACCTCCTCTGCTTCCACAACTTCCAAGTCGAATGTTCCTACGTCCAAGAAATCTAAACACAAACATTCGTCGTCGAAAGAAAAACATAAATCAAAGAAATCATCCAGATCGTCGACCTCGCATCCACGCCCCGATTTTGCGCCCGGAGACTCAGATTCAGATTCGGAGCCCCGGACTGCTACTCTTGTTGCGACGATTCCCACTCTGAATTCGATTTCGAGACCCCCTTCCCCGGCGCTGTCTGTTTCGGCAGAAGATCCCAGCAGTACCACTAATCCCGCGACTCCAGCATCTGACCCCACCCCCGCAGAAGAAATACAGCCGCATACAGCTGAGCCCCTTAAAAAGACATTAACTGTATCAGATCCATTGCAAGTTTCTTTCGTCTCGGTTTTTCACGATTCGGCTGATTTTATTCTGATTTTGCAGAGCTGGTATCTTCGGCAACAAGTCCTCTGTATCCTTTACTTCCAGACTTAACGTAGATGTTTCAGGTATGACTCAGACCTGTTTACTGTTCCTGAATTGACTATTCCGCCCATAGGACCATCCACCAACGAAACTAACCCGAACAGTGGATCAACTCGCGCTTCCACTACCCCAACACCCGCGCCTGCACCCGCACCCGCACCCGCACCAAAAGCACCAAAAAAGCGGAAGGCCCATAAGCCTGGGGCAGCTGATACAGCATGGTACGCCGTCCGGGTATACAAAAACGACCAGATGTCTTTAAAATGTGCCGCAGGAATATCTTTGGCCGCAAACACATGCGGGACCACCCGGCGGACACAACAGAGGACGTAAGAGCTATATGGGATAAAATCGACAAAAAGGTGATCATTTCATAGTCGCTTTAACATGAGCTCACTATATATTCAGGAATACAAGGAGGAGGCCGGTGGACTGAAGCAAAAGAAGAAGGCTACGAAAAATAAGGACGGCGGTGACGAAGAAACTGCATGATATTGTTTTTGTAATTGGCCAGATTGTATTAAATCGAGCTGTAATGTGTAGGAGGAAGCTTTTTTTGACCGCAGATGATTGACTCGCACGCACTTTCGTGTTCTCTGAGATGGGGAGCATGTTTGTTTGGCCATGTTATATTCACAGGCGTGTCACAGTAGCGCGCGTCTCTCTTTCTTCTTCTTCCACAATGCCGTCCATCTTACTGCGCTACATCATCTCGCGGCCTTCGAGTGTGTCCTTCATCCCACATTTCCGGTTTCCCGCTCAACCCAGTCCTTTGGAATAATGGCTTCCCCAATTCTGTCAAGTTTTGAAGAACAAGCGAGGTAAGTCCTGTCGCATCCCAGATTCACGACTCTGATGCCTTCTGCACCATATGTGCATCCCTCTACATGTCTAGTACCCAGGTCAAATCAGCTAGACACACCGCGAGACTGCCGACGTCTCTTCAATCTTATTGCGGGAAGAGCTGATGTGGTCCGATCTCACACGTTTCCTGAGATTTCTCGAAGATATGGCCACTAATGGTGAGCCTGTTATATGCCGTATCTCCGAAGGTGTACTGATTTCTGTGGATCTGGGTGCGACAGTCCCAATCGATGTATGTTTTCCACCACCTTCCGCCGATCCTGTCTGACTGGACTTACAGGTGTCGGTTAGTCGTTATCATGGAGAGCGAGGCCGAGGGTCGGGGTAGCCGCAAACGGGCTCTGGAGACCGCGCCTGAAGCCACCTACGGAGGTACATGGGTGTACGCCCTTTCTACACCTACCCTCGATTCGTAAGTGTTTGATGTACTGCTTGCCAGAGTCTGATCTTTTTCTCGTTCACAGGTGGTACAGAGATCGGAGAGCGGTCGCCACGTCTGTATCCACAACCTTCACCAGCCATTTATCCAGCCTAACCACTCGGCAGTTTCGTCTCTTCTCTCCATTGCTCCCCCGTCCACTAGCAGCTCCTCTCGCAGATAAGTGTGTACCTTTTGGGGGTGTCCAAGGCTGCGCTGATTGTTTCATCCATTCCTGCAGAGCGGTGTTACCTTCGCATTCCCGAAGCTAGGAATTCACGAGGTATGTTCATTCCATCGATTTTCATGTTCGTCCTATTAATTTCTCTGCAAAGGCCGAATGCCTCCAAGCTCATTAAAACTGAGGTGTGCCTTCGCACCTCCTTGAACTCTTTGTGAAGCATTCCAACAGTACCGGGATCTCGTTTCGGTGTTAGAGCACGGTACATGTTCGTATACATGAATGTGCATGTGTTGATCTGTATTCTTCCATGCAGGAAAGCCTCTGATGTCGAAGTAAGTTGCTCTTTGCCCACTTTAACATCCGTTGATATTTCATTGTAGCTCCGTCCAACGTGTTATCTTCCGGTAAGTCGGCCAAATTTCACTGAAGTGCATATATTTATTCCTTTTCAGATTATCAACACATTTGTGCACGAAGTACCGGAGATGAAGGACTCGATGCCGCGGTATGGAGAGACATTGTGCGGCGGGATCCGATGGATGGAAGCATTTGGGTGCGGCGGGATTGTCTTAGTACGGAATCCGCGATGTCTAGTACTCGAATACATGGATTTGGGCAACGGAATACAAAAAGGGAGCTGAGAACAGCCTCCATTTAGCGGGGCATAAATGGGCAGTGTTGAGCATATAGGAGCGGGAATGAGCAGATGATGGCAGACAAAGGCAGAAGGAAATAAAATTTTGATATGCCGCCATACGCTATATGGTCAAATTTCTGCCCACATCCGCCGAATTTTGGGTGGCGTATCTGGGCAGGTTTCAGCATACCACGGCGTAAGGGATATTCACTGGGGTGTATTGGGGATAAGGCGAGCAGGCGCTAGCCCACACAACGCGGCACCGCATATGACATGGACCAAGGAGCGTGGCACCTGCATACGGCGGATGGCGCGGGCGTCCATCTGCGAAGCAGGCAGGCTGGCGGAAATAGGCGGCGGATCAGGGCTCGCGAGCCCACAAGATGCGGCGCAGGGCGAAGAAGCGGCTCTGGCGTCTGCGTCCAGCACCGCACTGACTGTCCGATGCGATTGGGTCGTCGGCGTCCAGGGGCGCGTGGGAATGGCGTGCAAATGGCGTGAGTCAGAGTGACGGCATCACAGCCACTTGATTGACAGCGGACCCCGTCTTCCTCAGTCTTTCTCGAGTAAGTATGTTCCACTCTAGCTCGCACACCATCTGCGCTTCACGGCACACTGGAAAACAAGCCTTGCTCGGTGCTCATTGTCGGCGCTCAATGCTGACTGGCGCCTAATCCTCCCTATGCTCAGCGCTCAATCAGCTTCCGTTAGCCCGGGCTCCCGCGCCAAATTGACGTCCCTAAATTTCCATGTCTGGATCCTGGAACATCCAAGCTGCCTAGCTTTCATCTACGTCGTCCCAGTGTCTCGCGTTGTGGTGTCCAGCCCTCTACGTAGCAGCTTACAGCTTTTTTTATGCCGCACCGAACCCAATGCCTCATCTCATCGCAAGGCTGTATTGAACAGCATCTTAACTGCGATGGCGAATTGCCGAGGGGGAAATGAAAACGCCACTGTCAGATAGCCGTACCGCTGTGTGATCAACGCAAAGCCTTTGGATTTTTGGGGTTCGGTGCCAAATTAACAGGACGGTGATGCCCAAGCATCCATGCATGATGTTCTTCAATATACCATCGGAGTGAGGTTCGCCGACGTTAATGTCGGGAGGGGTCTATCTGCACGGAGGTTTCGAATGGGAGCCACCTTCCCGCCGCACCTTGTCCTCGGGGTGCGAGATAGGCGCCAATGGAAGCGCTGGGATCGACGCCACCGGACATTTACATTGCATTGCTAATTCGAGACATGCTTTCAGGGTGACAGATACCGATATGGCAGGATCTATCCTAAGATGAGGTTCAAAAATAAAGAATCCGGAGCAATCCGATATCGATGCTCCATGCCTTTACAGCACTTTGCAGCCACGTTGGTGCAGCTTGGACGTCTGACATATATAAGATCGACTTCCTGCCTTCAAGCTTCTCGACCTTGCCCCTTGCAATCATGTCCGAGTTGAAAACAGTGTGAGCATTCCGGACCTCCTGTCGAGACTGTTGATTTAATCCATGTCATTTAATTAGCATTAAGCTTCACAGTGAGCTCCTGCCTATGTTGATGTTGCCAAATCATACTCTTAGTTCCTTCTTACAGATATCCGTATCACGTCCTTGACTAACCCGCACGATGATCTTCCGGGTGACATGACAATGTTTGCCCAGCTCATCATTGAGGAAAATATTTTTCTGCAAACCGTGCTGGCGGCGTCGGAGCACGATCAAAAGAGTTGGAAACTTAGTTTTGGGTGTAACATGTGAGTGTGTTGTGATCTTTGCATAAGACACTGCGGATTCATGGACCCTCACTTTTGCTCGCAGCCCACCCATGTTTGCACTTTCCTAGTGACGGCATTGCGCCACAGTAAAACTGAGGGCATCCGACTTCTTGGTCATGCCAAAATCACGCGAGAGGAGATTCTCAGATCTGCAGAATCAAATCTGTGTAGGTGCAGTGTCACGTCATTGATCATAGTCCCTCATAAATTGATTGTAGCCCTTGAACTTGAGCTCAATAAAGTGAACCCCAATGGCCCCTCTCTCAAATTTAATATTGGTTCTTCAGTTTCTGAGGTGTTGTACCATGAGATACCAGGTTCAGTTGACATGCCAGAGAACAGAAGTGAGGTTGTTGTATATCATGTCCGACCATCATCTGAGCCATCCACAGTGACCGCTCATGGGATCAGAAGTGAGCTACAGAAGATGTATGAAGACTCCAGAAGACCGAATTTTCTATGGATGCTCTGCAGCTTTGGGTGATGCATGAAAGGATTCTACTGTGCTGCCAAAGCAATGACAACAGGGCTCAGTGGCTGAATATACTCGGGGATATTCTTTACAGTCTTACAAGGGATCTGGGACTGTAGATGATTTGAACCAGGCAGTCTGTGCATACAGTGATGCAGTGCAGGATGGCCCAGGGACTGTCATCTATCTTGCAGACCTTGGAACATCCTTGCTACAGCGCTTTAAGCGGCTTGGGAGCCTGCAGGATATCAACCAATCTGTTGTGATGCTCGAAGCCGCTCTTGCTCTCACTCCAGATGGCCACCCAGACAAGCCTTCACAGCTGAATAACCTTGGGTTTCACTCCTCAGCTGCTTTGAACGACTTGGTGATCTCAATGATTTAACCAGTCTGTATTGAGACTTGAAGCTGCTGTTGCTCTCACTCCAGATGGCCACCGAAACAAGCCTTCATGGCTGAATAACCTCGGGAATTCACTGCTCAGGTGCTTCGAACGACTTGGTGATCTCAATGATCTCAACCAGTCTGTATTGAGATTTGAAGCTGCTGTTGCTCTCACTCCAGATGGCCACCCAGACAAGCCTTCACAGCTGAATAACCTCGGGAATTCACTCCTCAGCCACTTTGAACGACTTGGTGATCTCGATGATCTCAACCAGTCTGTCTTGAGATTTGAAGCTGCTGTTGCTCTCACTCCAGATGGCCACCCAGACAAGCCTTCACAGCTGAATAACTTGGGGTTTCACTCCTCAGGCGCTTTGAACGACTTGGTGATCTCAATGATCTCAACCAGTCTGTATTGAAAAAAGAAGCTGCTGTTGCTCTCACTCCAGAGGGCCACCCAGACAAGTCTTCATGGCTGAATAACCTTGGGACTTCACTTGGCAGGCGCTTTGAACGACTTGGTGATCTCAATGATCTCAACCAGTCTGTCTTGAGATTTGAAGCTGCTGTTGCTCTCACTCCAGATGGCCACCCAGACAAGCTTGCACGGCTGAATAACCTCGGGAATTCACTCCTCAGCCGCTTCAAACGACTTGGTGATCTCAATGATCTCAACCAGTCTGTATTGAGAAAAGAAGCTGCTGTTGCTCTCACTCCAGATGGCCACCCAGACAAGCCTTCACAGCTGAATAACCTCAGGAATTCACTTACCAGGCGCTTTGAACGACTTGGTGATCTCAATGATCTCAACCAGTCTGTCTTGAGATTTGAAGCTGCTGTTGCTCTCACTCCAGATGGCCACCCATACAAGCCTTCATGCCTGAATAATGTCGACATTTCACTCCTCAGCCGCTTTGAACGACTTGGTGATCTCAATGATCTCAACCAGTCTGTATTGAGATCTGAAGCTGCTGTTACTCTCACTCCAGATGGCCACCCAGACAAGCCTTCATGGCTGAATAACCTCGGGAATTCACTCCTCAGGTGCTTCAAACGACTTGGTGATCTCAATGATCTCAACCAGTCTGTATTGAGAAAAGAAGCTGCTGTTGCTCTCACTCCAGATGGCCACCCAGACAAGCCTTCTAGGCTGAATAACCTCGGGAATTCACTCCTCAGCCGCTTTGAGCAGCTCCATGATCCTGAAGACTCTCAACAGCTGCTACTTCACTACACTTCAGCTGCATGCTCTGCAACAGGCCCTGCCAGCATCCGATTTAATGCAGCCAAAAGTTGGGCAAAACATGCCCAACCCTCATCTATGCTCCATGCATATACCACTGCCATTGAACTTCTGCCTGAATTGGCATGGCTGGGGCTGTCTATAACCGATCGGCATCATCAACTCTCGCAGGCAGGCCAAGTTGTTAGAGATGCTGCTTCAGCTGCAATTGCAGTGCATGACTACCAGAAGGCAGTGAGTGGCTTGACCAGGGTCGTTCAGTTATCTGGGGTCAGCTTCTCAATCTGCGCACACCAGTAGATGAATTGAGGAAGAGTCATCCTGGCCTTGCTGATGAGCTTGTCTCTCTCTCCACCTCATTAGAAACTGCTGGCACCCGGAGCAATGCTGTTGCTGATGCTATCAAACCACAGTCACTTCAGGTCATTGCAGAGCAATCTCATGCACTTGCTCTTCAAAGGAACCATCTCCTTCAACAGATCAGACAGTTGCCAGGATTTGAGAGGTTTCTCTTACGAAAGCCGATGTCTGAGCTTTCACTAGTGGCAAAGATGGGCCCTGTTGCTATCGTAAATATCAGCGAATATGGATGCGATGTGATGATCCTCCTCCCGGGCCTTGCAGATGAAATTATCCATGTTCCGCTCCATGACTTCACAGTTCATGAGGCACAGGCCTTGGCCGAATATCTGGCATCAATTGCGGGAACTACTGGACGCGGTGATAGGTTCCCTGTCCTCATTGAGGGAGCGTGGGATAGAGATGATATCTTTGCCTATATTCTCTCTGAGCTCTGGTTGAAAATTGTTCACCCAGTCCTGAATGCGCTCGCAATTACGGTAAGTTATTTAATCAACCCATGCAATCCCCATCCTAATTGCTTCTTTAGACTCCAACCAGCCAAGATTTGGGACGCATCTGGTGGTGTCCAACGGGGCCACTAGCATTTGTCCCTATCCATGCAGCTGGAATATATGGTGAAAACCAAGCATTTGGCTCGAAATTATCCGACTTTCTGATTTCGTCCTATACACCATCGTTGACTGCCTTACTCCAAGGATATCGCACAGAATCTGAATCCAAGGCTAGACTTCAACTCCTTGCCATCACTCAACCGTCGGCCGAGGGACAGTCCTACATCCCAGGAACTCAGGAAGAAATCAAATGTATCAAGGAGCATGCCAAGGGAAAAGTTCCTGTTCTGTGGTTGGATAAAGATGAGGCCACGGTAGAAGGAGTTCAGGAGGGCATGAGGAATTCCAGATGGGTCCATTTTGCCTGCCATGGTGTACAGAGCACCTCTCCAACTGAAAGTGCCCTCCTCCTTGCCAGAAGTTCACGGTTGACACTCTCAAGTATTATCGAGCTATCTCTCCCAAACGCTGACCTAGCATTCCTCTCTGCATGTCAAACCGCCACTGGTTCCAAACAACTCCAAGACGAGTCGGTTCATCTCACTGCCAGCATGTTACTAGCGGGATACTGAGGTGTCATTGGGACGATGTGGTCTATCATGGACAATGATGCCCCACAAGTTGCAGGCGATGTTTATGCCCATCTATTGGAGGCATCACCCCCGGATCCGACGAGGGCCGCTGAGGCGTTGCATCTTGCCGTTCGGAAGCATCAAGAGCAGCTCGGAGCAAAGAAATCATTTTTACGCTGGGTGCCCTTCATACATTTTGGGGTTTAATTTCGGGGATATAGCAATTGTGTAGGATATGCGTAGGTGTAGTAATAGCTTGGTAGTAGTCCCTATTTCTGTATGATCGCTTGTGAGTTACAGCCTTGATTTTATTCGACGGAGTGTTAGAGGTTACAATCTCTATGTGAATCTCAACAAGTTTTATGTATATCGCATCCGGCTCGACATTTGTGTATCGGGTCCACCCCGAGAAGCTTGGTGACCGGAGGAACACCATGTCAGAGACACGAACTTAATGCCCCAGAGGAAAAGCAAGATTTGCAACACAAAAGATTGACCTGGACTTATGGCTTCAGTCAACCGGAAATCTAGCCAGTTGTGTGCTCAAGAATAGAGAGTTTGCGGTGAAGCCACCAGATCAACTGGTGGCTAATTTTTCTCAGGAACTCCCCGTCCTTGGAGGCTAATGTAGCCACCATTTATAGCCCCCATAGAGAGGATGAAATAGTGGCTAGCATGCAATGGATGAGCATGAAACTAACCTAAAACACGAGCCACCAGTTGATCAGGTGGCTCCACCGCAAACTCTCTAATCAAGACACAAACAAGACTCCCATACCGATTGCCAACCAAGCCGGGCAACACTCTGCAAATTCACATCAAAACAAGGCAAGAAAATTTGACTCAAAATCTCTAGAGAGCATAACAACCTTTCTCAACTGTAGATCTAATGCTCCATGATAGGTACACAATGCACGCATTTTCTCCTGGACTAATAGACTAACAACTCAGGTGGCACAGTCTTTCTGTTTTTTTATATATATTCATGTGCATACCCAACTTTGAAGGTTAATATTCCAGCTCAATCTCAAACACCCAAAATTTCAGAGACTCAAGCTGAATATTGATATTTCAGGCTGAAGGTGATAATTTTGTGTTTGAATAGCCGTTCTTCAAAAGAGCGCAAATACTGGTGGTCAACATCGACGAAGTAAACAGCTAGCGTACTCGTTTGAAAAGACCATGCCAACTTGAAAATTGCAGCTTGCTAAAAGTGCTCTACTAGAGCGGGAGGTGTCGCGGAGCTATCAATCACGCAAGGAGCGCAGACATGTTGTTTGGAGCTGTGTGCGAGGCACGTGATTGCTGTCAGTTTTGACGGTGACTGCGGTCCCAAGCCTCCCGCCGTCATCGCTGCTCCCTTAGGGCTCGGCGTCAGCGCGCATTCTTGCCGAACCATCTGTCTTCTGCGCGTTGGCGGCAGGAGCGGTGCACAGCTCTCCGCTCCACTATGTCACCCATGTTGTCCGGCTCGTGGAGCATCTGCCTCGGGCACACCTTTGATCCCGGCCCACCATGACCATTGTGTATCTGCGAATCCTACCATCCGTCGCTCTTACTCGTGCCCCGTGCGGCCTTTCCGCGCCACTACTACTCCTTTCTCACTGTATTCATGTTCTTCCCCTTGAGCCGTCCCACCACTCGCTGTTCAAAATAATGTTTACTATAAACACTGGAAACAAAGAGATTTACAGGTTTAGCAGAAAAGATAGGAAAAGCACGGAGATAGTCGGACCGGGCCGGATCGGACCGGAATTCCCAGAATAGACAGTAGGAACCCGAAATGAGTCATACGGAAGAAAATGAACGGAGGGAGCCAAGAATGAGTCATAATGAGTCGAGATGAGTCGCAATGAGTCATAATGAGTCATAAAGAGTCGAGCTGAGTCAATTTGACTCAGGACAGGAAGGGAACCAAGCCAAAAATAACTCGTACGAAGGGTATAAAAGGACGGTGAATCTGTAGGAATAGCAAGAGCTCCCCCCCACTTTCCACTGTAGTAACTACAACAATAAATTTTATTCGCATCTTTATTCATTTGCTTAAGCTTTTAAATCCTTTTCAAGACTTTATAAGCCAGTCTCATTACTTTGCACGTCAGACAACTGCACCCGCCTTACGCACTTCTAATTTAGCTAAAGTTAAGAAGGCTTAGAATAAATATTCTGACCTTGTCAACTTGTTGAATTAAAAATCTCCGCCGCCGAACCGACAGAACCGACAGAACCGACAGTACCGAATTCCAGTTAAATCCTAGTAAAGGAATTCTTTGGGTCTACTGAACGCTTGGGTGAAATTTTCCGAACTAACGTCTGTTCCGAGATCCCCAAGGAAAACAAAATTTCCACTCAACATCATTGGAGCCCACCGCCAGGGGAAATAAACCCAATAAAAACCTAAATTCCTTTTCTTCAATTTACAGTTCACAGAAACAACCGCAGACGGCAAAACAGTTACAGGTCACCGAATTACCGCAGACAACAAAACAGTTACAGGTCACCGAATTACCGCAGACAGCAAACAGTTACAGGTCACCAAATTACTGCAGACAGACATCCAACAGCAGAACCGACAAAGAGGCGCACTGAGTAAGCCGCCATCAAGACAAGAATATTTCAGACTACCGACAACAGTAACAGATTAAGCACAGCCAACCAATATGACCGGAATTTTCTTCAACGAAGAACAACGCAAAGAATACGAGACTGCATTTCCCTACCATGCCCAGGCTGGACCTTCAGGGCATGCAAATTCAGGAACATCACCCAAGTTAGACAAAGGTAAGAGAAGAGTAAAGTCCCGAGGCAGTTACTCGTTGATGGACGCCTCCGACGAGGCAGAAGATGGATTTAGATCACGTGGCCCAGCCCATCCTCTACGCCTGAGCCTCAGCGAATGGCCGCCCCACCTCCGCCAGTGTCATTTAGTGCGCCACTACGAACATCACTGGATATGCCAATAAGAGGAAGTAAAGAAGCACCTAAGACCTTTCGAGGTAAGCATACAGAAGTTCAACAATTTATTGACCATTTTGAATTATTATTAAACAAATGCAGGGTCACTGATGACCAGGAGAAATGTGAACAGGTATTGAATTATTGTACAGTGGATGTGCAGAATGTGATTCAAACCATGGAAGGATATGGACAGCGGAAGTGGAGTAAGTTACGCAAGGAAATTTTGAAACAATTTGATGCGGAAAGGGCGCTTCAGAAGTATAAGCCCGCCGATGTTGAAAGGTATGCAGCAAAAATGAAATCACAGCCTTGCTATAATCTTACGCAATGGAGAAAATACTACATCAAGTACAACACGATCGCAGGAGGACCTTTAAAACGTAAGCATTTAAGCAAGGAAGATTATCTTGCATACTTCTGGATTGGAATTCACCCGAATCTGCGTCAAATTCTGGAAAATCGTATATTGCAAACAAATCCATACAGAGACGACGAAGCTCAGTATACGATGAAAGAATTGAATACAGCTGCAGAATGGTACTTTCGCCGAAATAAATAGGAATCATTGATGGTAAAAGCAGCAGAGTTTGGCGAAGAATTGGAAGAAGACGATTCAGGGGAGGACTCGGAAAGTGACACGTCAAGCAGTGATGATTCGGAGTCTGACTATGAGGAATATAGGCGGAAAAGGAAACTAAGAGAAAAGAAGAGGAAATTAGAACTGAAGAAAAAGTTGGCAGCAAAAAGGGACGCACCAAAGGAACGACAAAAATGCCAAGGTAATGAAGAAGAAGTGGCAGGAATGATCAGGAAATTGAACACGATGAGGTTGGATGACCCTGAATATGCACCAATCTATTATAAGGTCATGACGGCAGATAAGAGTGGAATTGTGAAAGAATGTGTCAAACCACCGTTTGAGAAGAGTGAAAAACCCCGCACCAGGTACCAAAATAACCCTCCACCTCCAGGGCCAGACAAGAACACTTCGCCTGCTACCTATCCAAACAACATTCCTCTGGGAACATCCGCATCCAGCGGCGGCGGCGGAGACAATTGTTTCGGGTGCCTTGAGGCTGGACATCGGATTTTTGAGTGCCGACATATAGCCGAATTGGTCCAGAAAAATGTCATCAAGTTCAACGAGGAGACCAGACGAATGGTTATGAAGAATGGAGAAGCAATTAGGCGGAATCCAGGTGAGTCTTTAGTTCAAGCAGCGGAAAGAATCGCCGCAGGCAATGCACCGCGCGTAATGTTCGGCATCCTGGATCCAATGATGGATAGGCAAAAGGCAGTGCAGAATTTTTACCAAGAATATGAACAAAGGGCGAGAATCATCGAAGTCCACAGTGGACAAGAAAGCAGTGCCGAGGAGGAAGGGGGATGTATGAGTTCGGACGAAGAAGAACTGTCAGAATTGACAGACACATTTGATGAGATCGGCTTGTCCACTCCGACGGTGACGTATGCAAATTTGCCATATGTTCAGAATGCAGAAAGGACTGTGCCGAGTACAAGGACGGCCCGAAAAGAAGTCTTTGATGGCGTGTACCCGCTGAACAGGGAAAATGCAAAGAATAGAATAAGAGAGATAGTAGAAAAGAAGCATGATAATAATAAAGAGACGCGTAATGAAGCACAGCCCTCGGTGACAGTTCCGACGGATCAGTTACGCCCCGTGGAGAAGTCGCCTAATTTGGAAGCTGGAAAAATGCGTGCCTCTAGGAAATCAGCGTCAATGGATATGGTACCAGAAGTGATTCCAATAGAAGCACGCTGAGCCCGCTTTGATAAATTGGACGACGTTGAAATGGAAGACATACAAGACAAAGAAAAGCCTGGGAAGAAAATTACAGGAAAAAGGATTGACGAGGAAGGAAAAGAAAATGCTTCTCCAGGAATAGATGACGCACCTGCCGCAAAGAGTTCGGGCGGCAGTCTGAGCTATCTGCTACAGTGGACCGGAAACAAGTCATGGAACGTATACTGGACAATCCGGTAGTACTGTCTACGAGGGAAATAATGGTATTGTCAAAGAAATAAGAACAACTTCCAGGATTTAATCAAGGTGAAAAATGTCAAGGCAGTATTATTAGGCAGTTCCCAAATCATCCTTTAATTGCAAATTTAGACTGGCCCAGAACGGAAGGAATTTTAATTAAAATAGAGATGGAAACGGGCGGGAAATCGGTATGCGCAATAATAGATACTGGCTCCCAATTGGACGTTGTTTGAGCTGATATCGCTGCATTAAGCATTCGAAGGGCAGTAGATATGAGTCACGTAACGAATATGAATGACGCAAATGGCGGAAGGGGCCAGCTGCAAGGATGGATTAGGGATGTAGAATTTAATCGCGGAGGAGCCATGACGGTAACCGACCTATGGGTATCACAGAAAGCACCGTTTGAGTTCCTTTTGGGACGGCCTTGGCAGAGAGGAAACCTAGTAAGTATAGATGAACGAGAAGAAGGTACGTACTTAATTTTCAAAGATCGCACAACCAGGAAGCCGAGATTCGAGTTATTGGCGGTGCCGTATGACGGATCGCCAGCTGATTTTCGAGTTGAAAGTACAAATCATTATCAGTCATTCGCTTTATTTGAGGAAGGACATACGCACGAGTCGGGAAAAACGGAAGCGCAACAGCTAGAAGACCCGACTAGTAACAATAAGGGAAAAGACAACGAGGCCGAGGAGCGAGAGTTACCGAGCAAGGAGCCAATAAGAAACGAATCAGAAGCAAGGTTGTATTTTTTGAAAGCATTTCTCCAAGCTGGTCTGATTTTGGTAAAGACAATTTTGGAAGGACTTGAGATTCAAATTCGAGCAAAACAGGAAAAGGAGGAGTATAAAAGAAAGGTTACATATGACAGAGACCCCCAGCAAAACTCCAAATTTTTTTTGACCATGACTCCCATTCCTGATGTACCCTACGCACCAGTCGCGGAACCTCGCTCACCGCACCTAGCCGCTACACGCGAAATCGACCTTTCACCTGATAATCTTCAGTATTTCTCTCGTATAAACGTTCATCGCCCACCTTCTACGGCTCCCTTTTTGACACAAGGGCCAGACATGGACGAGGCAGTCATCGACGGTGCTGCTGAACAGTGGGTGAAACTGCTCGCTGGCCAGCCCATCGAAGCCAATGCGACCTTCGCCGCCTCTCCGCACTCTACGTACCATGGATACGAAGTTTTATCCAACGGTCAGATTGTTGATCATTATACGGCGTGGAACGTCTTCCGAGTCCATAACGAAATGACCCAAGGCTTGGCGTTTACAAACCAAGCCGCCCAAAACGTCTTCACGGTGGGATACGCGTCGACACGGCCGTTCCTAGGAAGACCTGGATGGTTCCTAGGAATCATCTTGATGACTGTTTCGGCAGTTTCAGCCACGAATCATGGCGGCATAACCTGCCGTCTCTCCGAATTTCCAATACTCCCTACTCAGTTACTCATTTCGTATTATTTCTGTCTACTCATATCTCACTGTCATGTATTCTCAAAGTAGTATAAAACCCCGGCTAGATCCTGCGGTTCAGGAGCATATCACGCTGATAAGCCTTGCAAATAACCACTAGTGGAACACGCTATTTTTGCGCCTTTCAGTTCTGTTTGCAATGTATATTATCTTATATCTGGAACTAGTACCGAGACTCAGAGGTAGCTGGTTGGGCTGAGATCACAGAGTAACGGGTCATCGAGGGGGTAATACGTCGAGGTGACTGGCTGCACTCGCCCTGAAACGTGTAGGGGTTTGTGTAGTCCGCTAAACATCATGAGTAACTTCATATTCAATTGGGTTATGTTGGGTATAAGCCCAAGTAACGAATTGGGTTGAATTGCAATACCGTTGTGACGCTTTAGGGTTGTAGGGATGTGGGCATCAGATCAGACGATGGCCTAGAACACCGGTCGGACCTTATTTTGGACTATATTCGACTATACCCGACTATACCCGACGGGCTCAACTATACCCATAGTTGCCGGCCTGATCGGAGATTCCCAAAGGGTCAGACTAGACTTCTACCAAGAACCCAATTATGGATATAAGCCGTGAGGGGTATCGTTCGAAAGCTGCGACACTATACTACACGGTATAGGGATGCTAGCTGGAGGAGAACGAACGAGGAGTGCAGGATATAGGAATCAATCCTGTATCTGATGTCAGTTTTGGCGGATTGGAAATAAGCTCAGTGCTGACTGAGCTTGTTGCCTTTCAGCTGATTGCTGACTGAGGTTCTGTCTTGGCAAATGACTGTAATATGGCGTGCTCAAGACTTGCAGCCAATGGCACCGGCTGGATTCACTATACCGGATAACTATCCGACGGATATGCGGCTGTTTGACTCATATTTTCTTATATCTGCTTGTACTTATTTATTCTGGGACTTGTATATAAGTAGTAGGTCGTCGCTACTAGAAGGACACAGCATCACCCCACGACTAGTAGGCATATGCTTGCGATTCGGGGCGATCTTGGATCTTCTGGTTGTGCACTACCATATAGAAGGGTGTGGCATCTCAAAATCTTACTTTATTGAATGTGTATTTGAATCGGAATTATATGGGATACTAGAACACTGCCTTGGACGTCGGAACTGCTACTAGAACACTGCCTTGGACGTCGGAACTGCTACGAGAACACTGCCTTGGACGTTGGATTGATACTAGAACACTGCATTGGACGTCGGATTGATACGAGAACACTGCCTTGGACGTCGGAATTGCTATTTTGGATTATATCCACACACATCACAAACCCACGGAGTTGTAAACTCACCACACGTTCTTGGGTATTGCGCCTATTGTCTCCGGACACTCAACCTTGCCTTGGCTATTGCCCTGTCGCTGTGAAGCATTATAATATCTACCGTTTTGGATATATCGTTTTGCGCAAGCAAGCAATATCTCCGCAACACAGTACTCTACACACCTTCTCCTACCCAAAACCTCTCCTTCAACCTTTTAAAGGCTCTGAAGCAGGGACTGGCACTTGTCGGTTTCTATTGGGAATCTTACGTCTTATATCTTGCGCTTTGTTGGTCGGTTGCATAGGCTTTTGCTTATATCCGCGAACTTTGTGTTTGGGTATAAACGTTTCGAGTTTCCCTACTAGTTTACGAGCACACAAATCAACGCCCAGTATTGCCTAGACTTTGGTCGCAGCATTGCTTGTCAAGGCGTTGGTAGAATCTTGGATTGGCTGCAGAGATTTGTTGACATAAAACATCTCATCTCTTCTGTACCTGTTCAATATAAGACCTTTGATTGTTGGCTACATTTGAAAGCTTTAAGTACCAAGCTCACTTGTAGCTGCAGCTGCTAGTGCAAAGGTACCTCGGTTGTATACTGAGGTCTGCTGTTGGAATCGTACGAATCGGTGCGGTCGCAGTACCCTAAAGGTACCTTGGTTTGTATACCAAGGTCTATTGTTGGAATCGTACGAATTGGTGCGGTCGCAATACAAAGGTACCTCAGTGCTGAGAGCCAAGGTCTATTGTTGGCATTCTACAAATTGGTAGCATCGCAATACCGTGTAAAGGTACTGTCGTTTGTACACACAGGTCGTCTGTTGGAACTCCACGAATTGGTGTTGTCGCAGTCCCCTATACCTACTCTTAGTGATTGCAGTAGCATCCTAGGAAGTAAAACCCGTTCCTAGGAACACATAAAACCCATATAAACCCGTTGCTTCGGTAACCCAGTAGCCTATTTCAGTTGTTTATCAACTATTGTTGCCTCCCACAAGTCCTAAACAGACCCCAAAGTTCAATTCATCCAATATCAATAGTGTTGATTCAATCTTAGTCGTATACTGCTTCGTGGACCTGAACTCAAGTCCGCACTGTGTGTTGTGTGTGTGTTGGTTGGTTGGTTTGGTGTTTTGCATCACTCCATATCAGTTCTAGCATAGGCCACACTCAAGTGCACCATTTCAGCGAATCTGGATAGGGGTGACGTGGTTTGTCTCCGGCTCCGGCGACTGCAATATAATAGATTGGAATCTGGGATCGCTGGATTTCTCTTGGCCTCAGCTCTTTTCTAATCGATCTTCCCTCGCTCAGCTTTTTTCTCTGATTCATCGTCTCTCGCACGCCCTTGGTTTCCATGCTACATGTATCTTATGCTAATCTGGGATCCTTGTTCAAAATCTGGGAGCACTGGATTTATCAAACAGTCAAAATTCAAGACCCGCTCGCGTTCGCAGCATGTTATTTAAAGTGTGAAGTGTGAAGGCAAAGCTGGATTGGATTTGGAGTCAAATCAATGGGCTCGGAGGGCACGCTTCAACGTCTCGCCCTTTCTTCTCGGGTTTTCACATTGTTCGCGCTCGTTGGGTTGTCTCATCGCTGCCTTGGCTTCAGCTTTTTTTCTATGATCTTTGTGGCGAAGTGAATCTCCGATCGTGCTGCCTGTGCCAAGGTGTATCATACACGCACTGACACTCAAAGCATACGTACACACGCCAACGTTCAAAGTACAAACGCTGGGGTTCAAACGCATATGCATCAAAGTCCACATTTAACCTCAGTACCAGTCCGTCTCAAACTTCCTGCAGTACTCGGGGTATGAGTTGTGGTTTTACTTAATATTCGTCCCTTCTGTCTGTGTGATTCCATCCGCTGTAAAGGAAGAGGACTCGTGCTCGGGTTCAGGGCCACACAACGAAAGTCCGTGGGAGACAGTGATATTCAGCAGTTTGTCCCATTCTTTGAGGGATCCAACACGGCGGCGCATAATAGGTCACATCTGCCCGCTTTTCAGGTATCAATCTGTCGCCCACTTCTTCTGTTTTCAGTGCGCTCAACCATCTGGGGTCGAACCTGTGCTACCTGCACTGCTCTTTGAATCAAATAGCTCTTGCTATGCTGGAACTATCTAGGCCTTTCTGGGATGGCCTGTGCACTGGTCTGACTGAGGACACAATCAAATCGGCGTCTTTTCTTTTCATGAGCCGCAGCGCATCATTTTGTTTTTGATTGCCCTCCTCCCTGCTGCTGTTTCCCCTTCCCATGCATACTACTTATTTAACTAGTCGTCATGATCTATGTGCCACCTTTAGTGACTGAATTATATTTTTTATGATTTTATTGCAGCCTGAATTAGGATGTAAGGAACAGGTTCGTGTAGAATGCTAATTAGCTGTTCTATCCTCTCGGGAATAGAGCCCTACTTCGTATCAGCCTATGCGGCCTACGCGGCCTACATAGGCCTACATAGATGCTCCGGGTTTTCCAGACACATCGCGTAATTGTTAGTGACTGCAGGTCTTTCGGATCGTCTCCGTGTGGACATTCCTGACAATATCGAGGCAATGAATCCATGGTGTACCGCATAGAAGTCCTCCATGAAAGCCATCCTACAGCATTAGCATAAAAGATAACGAGTAAAGTGGGCGTGGCACACCTGGGGCGGCGGCTCCACTATTATCGTCCCTGAATCTCTCCTCACACGCCTGAACCTAAATCCAGGTAGCGTCTTGCATGCTTTTGAACATTCCTTGAGTTATTTGGGACGATTTCAATTGCGTTCTTTGCTCACTCGATGATTTGAGGTGATTTCATAGGTGTTTGGGCCTTGCGTCGCGTTGCTGGTCCTTCATGTCACGTCCAGGTCGTGGTTGAGGTGATTTGATAGGTTTTTTGGCCTTGCGTCGCATTGCTGGTCCTTCGTGTCGCGTCCAGGTCTAGTCTCTTATAAACAGACGCTACAAACGTTGATGCTCGTACCTCGCATGTTTGTAGTCTGTCGATTACCCGAGACGTGTGATCGGAGGTGAACCTTATTATGTAATATCAAAATTTCGCGCATGGTGCTGGGAGACTTACAGCGCGTCTTTCCTTATTTTTGCGTCATATTATCGTGGAGAGTCCCAAAACAAAGAGCTTCTCCAACCAATTCTCCCGCACGGCGCTCACATCCAAGAGTTCGAAACTTGATGGGCTTCCCACGTGATCCACCCGCAAATTCTTTTCCACTCGCAAGACAAGTGAAGGACGAGATTGGAAGAGAGGGATCTCTTCAGACTCAAATCCAAATGCATTTGGCTTGTTAAATTCCCCAGTTGCGGTAGGCCGACAACGGCCGATCCGGGGCCGTCAACCTGTGTCGGCACAGGTCTCGAATTGGTTGGCCGTCGTTAACCGATGTCAATTATTCTTGCCGACGGGGCCGCAGAACGCAATGATTATATTCAGGTCTGCTCGCATGCCGACCCGCAGAGTGCTTGATGGCTGGCTCAATAGTGGAACTGCCGTTGTCTGGAGATCAAATCTTTTGGAACTTATTTATTGCTCTCCTCGGCTTTGCATGTATTCACTAGAGCTACAGTCAGACGTGTCATTTACTCCAGCTTTACCACGTTTCTGAGTCGGAACATTTCAAAACAAACTTCTCGGAGTACTGTACAAAAAGTCACAAACAAACAAGGTGAGTAAGTGGGAGGCGGCGCGAAGCGCCGGCAACAGCTTGTGTCCAATAGTATTAGCCCCTATGCGAGAAAACATCAGTGTGCATTGGGAACAGTGTTTGTGATCTAAGGGTGATGAGTGAGGTACATAGCCAACTCAAATCAGTTAGTAAGGAAAACCTGTCGCGCAGGAGAATACGAGAATACGATTGGGACAAGGGATTCAAACTCCGATCAATGTGCCGCGTTGCCGCCGGTGAGCACAGTCCCCGATATTCCGTTAATCTGAGCTCCCAAACTTTGTGGCGGAATGATTCGGGCCTCCGACTTGTCCGATCACCGCCAAGGGTGCCAGCGAAGCAGTGTCGGTCGAGAATTGGGGCCCCGCGCCCGGGATTCTGGTCAGTGTGTGAAGTCCGTGGGGGCTGGCCATGGGTCCGACCTGGGAAGTTGCCGCGGGCAAAGGGTCCGTGGATGGGTGCCGTGGATGGAACAGCCCCAAGAAGGTCCACGTCGGCCAATCCCGCCAAATACGTGTCGTGCATTGGCACCCCGAACGGTACAATCACGGCAGGAAGAGTGGAAGCCAGGTTATATTCATTGGCCGATGGGCAGTCCAGGGGGTGAGTTCTCGGGCATCCGTGCTGATTCCATGAAAATCGCCATTTTGGGCCGCACAGGTCGCGATTTCCGCCGAGTTGCGCAGCAAGGCGTACAATATGAGTACCCCATGTGGTACATTGCACATTGGGTCCAAAACGGGGTGAGTATCCGGAGTTTTCAAAATCGACATGGTGGTTCCGGTCTTCGCATTTAAGGGATATATATTGATCTTTAATTTCTAATGTTGCAGAGCGGCGCTTCGTTTTTCCGCTCCGATGAATTCGGTGGCTATTCCTATCCTTGTCCGGTGGCGTTGCTAGCCTTCAGACGCGGACCGACGTTATAAAGGCCATCGCTCTTCTGCAGAATGACCAATATTGATTTTCTAATGCCTTGCAGAGTGGCGCTGCGCTTTTCCACTCCGATGAATCCGGTGGGTGTTCTGATCCTTGTCTGGCGGCGTTGCTACAGCCTTGAGACACGGGCAGGCGGTATAAAAGGAATCGCTCTTCCACAGAATCACTGCCACGACCATGTCGCACATTGACGCCAACAGCCTCCGAATTTCCGGGGGCACGTTTAACCAGGTTGCAGGCGATCACAACGAGTACAATATCCTAGGGGATTTGATCAATTCTAACGGAGCAGACGGCCAGCTCATGTTAAATTAGCCTGGGCTCTGTATCTGACTTTCGCTCTACAGGAATCAATTTGCTGCAACGGAACATTTCCGGCGATGCCCTCTACGACTCCGAACAACGTTTTCCGCGTCCAAAATGCCACCCAGACACTCGAACCGCTGTGCAACAACAAATTCAATGTTGGGCAGCAGCGAATTATCAAGTACCCAGTGTCATGTGGATGTACGGTCCAGCCGGCGCCGGAAAGTCTGCCATTGCACAAAGTAGCGCGGAGAAATGGGCGGCCAATAAGCAGCTAGCCGCTGCGTATTTCTTTGCCAGTTGGCGAGCAGAAGGTGATTCCGGTAAACGACTATTCCCAACCATAGCCTATCAGCTTGCATTGCACGTTCCAAGTTTGAGGAAATCCATTGGGCTCGCAGTGGAGAAAGATCCAGCGATTTGCGACAAGGCTATAGAGGAGCAGGTTCATGCTCTGATTGTAAAGCCAATCACTGGAAGCGATCTGGAAGCCGAGCCCTCTCGGCCGTATCTCGTTATCATTGATGGGCTGGACGAATGCGACAGCAAGTCAATGCAGAGCCGGATCATCAAAGTTCTCTTTCACGCGCTGGTGGAAAATAATCTGCCTTTTAGATTGCTTATCTGCAGTCGTCCCGAACCACATATCCGCGAAACCTTCCGCGAAACCTTCTACTCCTTGCCCGGGAATGTGGATTTCCGGCGCCTTGTGCTGGACGAGACATTCAAGCCTGGCCTAGATATCCTACACTTCCTGCGCGATCGTTTCTGCGAGATACGCAGGAAGCGTTTACCCCATTACGATGCTTCATGGCCTTCCGAACGGGAACTGGAGACATTAGTCCACAGTGCCTCGGGACAATTTATTTATGCGGCCACGGTCATGAAATTCGTCGATGACGAGTATTGCCATCCCGTGGAACAGCTCTCCACTCTTCTCAATCTTTCCACCATTGAAACCGGCACTTCTCCATTTGCAGACCTCGACACACTGTACACCCACCTTCTTTCCGCCAATCCTAACATATCTCTCGTGATGCGCATACTAGGGGCATATTTTGCAATCCCGAATCCCGATGATACCAAGACACACTGTGTGGGATTTCTCGACGGTATACTTGGCCTCCAGAGCGGAAGTGTCAGATTTGCCCTCAGAGGACTGCACTCAATTCTGCTCATCCCCGATGCCGACGACGATCGAATCCGTGTTTATCATGCTTCACTACACGATTTCCTCACAAATAAGAGCCGCGCAGGACGGTTCCATCTGTCGTACGAAGCCCAGAACAGAGATCTGGCGAGACAATGTTTCTCGGTGATAAGGCATAGTATGTGGCATCCCGACCAGTATACCATCGCGGTGTCAGTCCCCCTGCTCCTACAGTTTCCCGAAAGTGACTTTATCCCAGGCTGGAATATGCACACAATCATTGGTGTAATCATCGGACTCCAGCACACGCTGGGGAGCAAGTGGGTATTTTACAGGACTGCCTGCGTTGTTTCTGCGACATGCTCTCCTCGCCACGGTTAAGGGCCGTGTGTCAGAATACCGAGGCCATGACACATAAGCTTCTCCACACCATTGACTTCCTGAATAGCGTCGGAAATGTCACGGTAAGGAACGCCCTAATTTGGAATTGGTCCCCGTAATACTGATATGATCCCAGGGCATACCACTCCAACTCAGCAACGATCTGGACGGGACCTGGAAGATCTTGCTCACGACATTGTTTGAACCAACAGAGGAAGTCATAAAATTCTATACAACACGGAATATACAAGCCCAGTTCGGATTCCACATATCCTCCGCGCTGGGAATGGTCTTCCAAAGGTTGCAAGGTTATTTGCAGTCACGGCAAAGAATTACGAGCTTTCTTGGCTATCACCCGTCGCCTCGAATGCGATTCCGGGCGGCGGAAATCTCGCTATGCCTTCTCGTATGCAGGTGAGTGGCTTTGCCGGGGATGCTGTCCATGAATCTAGCGAGCAACTCCTAAGAACCGTGGAATTGAAAGCGCTGGAAACACTTCCATTCTACTCTCACAATCTATACTTCTATAACAGACACATTACACACTGGGCCTTTGCAAGTCAGTGGTGTACGTACCTCGTTCAGTCACCCACTTCGGCAGAAATCTTGGCAATGCTGCGGGCATTGATCGAGAATACCCTTCTCGTTCGGCGGGAAGAGATACACCGTGCACCTCTGAAAGAATGGCTGCTGGTAGGTTCTTGAACAATGCTCAGAGTATTTTGCTAACAGTTGCGACGGAGTAAGGTTTTGGGGAGCAAGGGATCGAAGTTTATCGCGCTTTCCAAGACGTGCGGGCGATGATCCCATTCGATGGCCTCCTACCGGATCCATGGGTTCGCATACATTTCCCACAGCGGTAGTTGCCCGAATTGATATATTCATCTTGCATCAAACAAATGTGGAATTATCACTTCATCCAGGCGGCGCTTTTGCAGTTGGCGAAAGAGGGAAAGAAGTCTGATTATGAGACGTTCCCGGTAATCTGCGTCGCAACTGACAACGTGCTACAACCGGGTCTATCGTTGATCAAGCCAAATTATACACCCCACAATCGGGGCAAACTTCAATTTCAGACAAGCATTTATCATTGGAACCAGATAAATGATGTATGGACCCAACTTTCACGGAAGGGTGCAAAGCCAGTGAGACAGGTACCGGGCACAACTGAGGTAGTAATCTTGCAGCGATATTGAAGTGATTGCTTTCAACTTTCGCACGGTTCCAGCAAAGAGGTGCCGAAGAGGCGATCGGATATCCAAGCCCAACACTCAGGTAGTTTATGATTAAGGTCCAAGCAAAAGACAATTTGTCGAAAGACGTTTCCAAGTCCAGTACTGAGACCAGTGCTCAAAGTCAAGTACCAAATCACGGGAAAGCAATCAATTCAGAGGGTATCTTCCAGAAACCGACTGTATATATTATTCTCGACCATCCTGCGAAAGTTGAGCTCGGAGATAAGTAAGTAGGACCATGAATGAATGCTATTACCCTGAATCCTTTCCCTGCGACACATTAATGTTCATCGACCGCACATGGGAGTGTGGCCACACATACCATGCACGCCCACAAGAACACGATTGCAAAATGAGAGTTGCGGTATATTTCTGTGCCTCGTGGGCGGTGAAGGTCCAGCGGATCCCGGGAGCAGCGATATATTCTGCTGTGATCATGAAAGGCAGACAATCACTAAACCGGTAAATAACCTTTTCTCCTGACCGTCTCCCGTGGTCTCTGACCATGATCAACGTCGCCCACAAAGCGAGTCGGGGACGAGGATCGCAGCGAGGTAATTCCGCTCAACAGTGTTTGAAACACATAGTCCCAGTGGGCATGTCGCCGCGAGGGTCATCCCGCCCATTCCGAGCATTCCGATTCACACACGGCATGATACACTGAAAACACTCGGGTACGCCAGCGAGCCTGATTACCACCAGCAGACTTACCGCGCGATTATTCCGTCCCCGTATAGGTACAGCGTATGGCTGGCTGTGCGCCAGCACTGCTCGAGCTTCTGCAGGAAATTGTCCGTGTGCCATCCCCGCCTTAACGTCAGCGCCGACAACTCAGAACGATCGGCGGCAACCACTCACGATGATACGCGAACTTGGCAGAACGGTCGCGCTCTGCTATCTCATCACGCTCGGTCTACCATCTTCGGACCGCCCGCTACTTGCGGGGCGCAGAGCGGCTCAGATTTTCGCAGGTACCGGGTACCAGCGTGCCCAGGAGAATGTCTCGCATACCGACGTGTTTAAGGTCATCACAGGCGGTTCCGTCGCCGCGTTTGCCACGCAGGAACTGTGTATGTCGCTCGCAAGGAGGACGGGCATTCCGTGCGAGGTCCAAGACGTGGAATGCGGGCAGCGCGACGCCGCGTCTGAATCGCTGCATCCCATTCCGGAGAAACAGCTGGAAAAAAAGTGAGTCTCATGAATCACAGGTATTGTGAGATTGCCGTAAGGCCTCGCGGCGCCGCTCTTCAAATTACACATCACGATCGGCGCAATAGCGCTCACACGACAGGAAATGAGGGGCTTCATGGGCTTTACAGGGAGGGAAGGATGAAATGGCACTGTAATTGTATGTCGCAACTACGAAAGATATGCATATTGCACGTTATAGCTCACTGAGTGTACCCACGAATCGGATAAGTACCATACAACGACCTGCTTCATACGAATGAATCAGCGTCCATGCAACGCTGGTAATCCTATCATCGAGGATCCTGCGGCGTTGCCCGAATGTCGACCAGGTCTACGGTGACTGCGCCGCGATTCCAAAACTCCTGCAAAGGTGTGGAGCCTGAGAATACATTCGCCCGCCTAGCCGTCCACCCTCACTGCGACCTCGTCCGCGACGCGACCGACGAAACCGCAACGAACGGCAGGGTAGCTGAGGATGAGTACATCGAGCGCATATGAAGCGTCACCGAACGGTCTCCGCCTTTGCAGCTGCAGCAATTCGAAAATCGCGGGTGGCCGATTTATCCCCATTCGGAAGCCCGACACGAAAACGCGGAGGAATGACGACGGGCTGAGCAGTGCTGGCGGGGAGGGGACAGCAGAGTATGAGGAATGGGGACGAGGCGCCCGCTGGGAGCCGCGGCGGTGGAGAGAGGGCGGTAATAGGGCGCGAGGAAATCGACTTTGAGCGTAGAGGCGGCTAAGCCTCCGACGACGGGGTCGATGAGCGCAGCAATGTACAGGATGGTGTCGGGGCAGTATGAGCAGCGGGGATACGGTATACGTCGTCAGCCGCGACCGTGGAAGGTGGGCGGCATCGCTTCATTTGTAATTTGAGCAGGGGAGGCGGGAGCGGAGTCAGATGACCAGCGCTGACGCGCAGAACGTGCGGGGCAGTGAAGGAGAGGCGGCAGCGTTAGAATCGGAAGCGCGGGAGCCGGGGCTCTCTGGGAATCGGGGGCCACGAATCCAGAATGGCCGCGACGACGACGAAACCGAGCACGACGGCCGTAGCCACACACGGGAGATGGGCCGAGGGAGCGGCAGGATTGGGATGCTCGCTGGCCGCCTGGTGGTGGAATGGGGGCTAAGTTGGGGCTAAGCCTCGGTCGCAAATCCCCCTGGCCATGCCGACGGGGAAATTCGTCCCCTACGTGGTCTCCGACCGCCGACGCAGCCTTCCATATCATCCACGCACTCGGATTTCCTCCCCGCTCCCCGCCCCTGCGCGCAGTCGGCGAATGGGTGTTTGGAGCAGGAGGACCGTGGTGATCCTTCGCCGTACACGGGGTCGGGAAAGACGGGAGTGGGCGAAAGTGCGCAGTCGACGTCCGCATAAGATGGTGCTCCTTCTCCCCGCACTCAGCACCGAGCCGTTAACACCCTCCCGCTCAGTCCCGTCCCGCCGCAGAGCCAGTGCCCCTCCCTATTCTTCTTTCATCTCCGCAGCGAATTCGTCGTCACAATCTGCATGGAATGGTCAAGACCGAAGAGCGGCAGATATGGAGGAAGAGGGAGGGACGTACGATGCCGATTGCGATCCAGTTCGCTCGCATGACAGGGAGCCCGCTTGAAGGGAGATGGGGTATCCGCCAGACACGTTTCACTCCGTCTCCGTCCACACCTAGACGGCGGCATGTCTATGGAGCGCATGTATGCAGGTGCTCCGTCTTGAGATGCTTTGGCACGAGCGAGTGCTCCATCTGTCACATCTACGGCGGAGGGTTAGTCCTAAGGAACGGGAGGAACAACATGCTTACATGCAGGGCTGCGCGAGAAGGATACGTCGGACGTGAGAGATGGAATGGGCGGCCAGATGAGGTACCCTGAGGGACGTGCGACGAGGGACGTGCGACGGTTATGGTGGCGAAGGCGAACGGCGCCTCAAGTGAGTCGTAGGATTCATCTGCGCCTGCAGGGACACAATTAGTACACAAGATGGACGGGTTAGATGTCGAGAGACTGACCCTGTGCAGGTGGCAGCGCGGAATGGGTGGGCGAGAAACAGTTCCTCCGCTGGTGGCTGCGGGGGACTAGCGCAGAGTGAGCGCATGACGTGGACCACCGAGACTAGTACTATGTAGTACTGTAAGCCGAACTGGAATAACTATGGAGGCTTGGAATAGAGACGAGGATTACGAACCAGCCTAGCGGAGTCTGATCTCCCCAAGATCTCCCCGTACACACTCTGAGACTCTCGCTAGAAGCGTCCCATCGACGGTTCATACCAGAGGAGAAGCAGAACTAACCAGATAGATTCACTGGCTCCCAGGGTTGACTAGAGTGTGGTCGCGCGACGCCGAGCCATGGATTCAGGAAATTGGGAATTGGTTGGTGGTGGCGCGGATCAAGAATGTGTGTTTGGCTGGGACGTCCGCATCAAACACCATCACACCTTGCTCCGAACATCCATCTTGATTTCCAGTTCGCCGATCTAGTCTATGGGACTCCAGTTTGAGTCCGGGATGCCGAAGTCTTGGACCTGGGTTTCCGTAGCGAGCCGCGAGAACAGCACGAAATTGGGTATGTCGACAAGATCCGAGACTCGACGAGTTTCGCAAACGTTGTAGGGATCCTTGGCTCCATCCACTATCCAGCTGCTCTAGATGTTTGGTCTACAAATCGCACGCAGAATCCTCACTGCGCTGGATAATCTCACTTCTCTGCTCTCCTTGAATCTACTATCCGAATGTTGGGCGACTTTGCTTCTCGCACTCTTGATCTCCCGAATGCAACTGAACTTTTGTCAATTCCACGCATATCATGCATCCATTGTGGGTCCTCAATGCCCTGCTTTTGTGGTTCTGTATCTGTATCCCTTTACGCTAGGACGAAATTCGAATTGGCTACATAAATCCCTCAAGATTCAGTGCCGGAGCGATGGTGAATATCCCAGCAGGTTTCTTCTGCTGCACCATCTTTCTGTCGATTCCATGCAGACAGACCCATGCATACCTTTCAAGGGAACAAATCATGCTGGAGCTATCGAGTCCGTTTCATCCTCGTAAGTTCGTCCGTATCTACTTTCGCTTTTAAGACCGGGAAGGGACTAATCTGGAGGTCTTTACGGCTCGTGGGTTGTTAATTCAAGCGCTGAGTTCGGGCTGGCGACGGAATACCTTGGTTCATGAGCGCCACATATCATGAAGGATGTGCTTTGTGAGTGGTGTTGAATCTATTTAGACCGAGAACTGCACAAACAGATCAATCACATCGGGTATGGGGAAATGCCAGTGCCAGCGGGCGTGGCCTCGACTGCATGTCGTGGATTGAATGTATAAATCCAGTGGTGAAAGCCGTTCGACAAAGAACCACCGCCAAGCCAAATTGTCAGTGCTTTTGAAATGCATACTATTATAGTCTCTGCCCGCCGGTGCCTGCTCCAATGGTGCACGTATGTAGTATCTACCCGACTCGCCATCGGACCTGTCTGAGCGGAACCTCCGGCCGTGATCTCCGCGCCTCGAACATCAAACCAGTTCAACATACCCTCAAATTCGATAG
Organism: Mycena leptocephala; assembly: GCA_029378395.1. NCBI lineage: Eukaryota > Fungi > Basidiomycota > Agaricomycetes > Agaricales > Mycenaceae > Mycena > Mycena leptocephala. The sequence continues at coordinate 123,173 of JARJLF010000325.1, read as the reverse complement.
CAAAAAAAGAAACAAATGAGATTGATGCCCGTCCCAGTTGTACGGAGATGGTATGGGGTGTGCAGATAGGATTTAGCAGCAGTGAAAGCGGTGAGAGGAGGAGATCTCGGTGCAGTTCCTCCGAGGGTGACCGGAAGTATGCGCAAAATATAATTCAATGACATAGTGGCGTCGCCAAGATGTGATGTTGGAGTCAGAGGACAGCACCAGTGCATGTGGAACAGATCAAAAGATTTCTCGCATTCTCCAGGCATAGTTCATAGCACCCTGCTCCTCCCTGTCTGCGCAAACCACGTCCATCGGTGGTGTCTCATTGCATGGGGATCCTATTGATTCACTCCATTTCACACTTGTTATAATTAGCAGGACCCTTGAAAGGCGGCTCGATTGATAGCCGGCAATGGTGTGGTGTTACCGGCCGACGACAAAATGCAACCAGATTCCTCCAAAGGAAGTGGTTGCGGCAACCCTCGCGTACTAAATAAGTGGTCCGTGTTCTATTCATCCGTTCCATTAATGGTTCGTCAAACGAATTTTGAATAGCATTTCTCGGTTGTCTTTGCGTGGATATATTGTTATCTGTGACTCTTTTCGTCTTGCATTTTTCCGGAGCGAAGCGGCAGTCCGTCTTGTTCACTCTTATCGAGACCGTATCGGTGCACTGCCACCCTTGTGTGACATGTCGGTCGAACTAGAGTCGGAGACAACTCAGAGTTTTTGTTGCTTTAGTTTCACTTATCGTACCATCTCACCTCGATCTCTGGCCTGCCGTGCGGCAGACTCACTGGCATGCTCTCGACGTCCTGCCTTAGTTCATCAGGCATCCTACATGCAACGCAGGCTCACTCTCGCCCTTACATCGCCCCTTCCCATCGCCCTACTTTCTCACACCATTGACGTTGTCTACAGCTCTTCCTCCCTTCCCCCCTTTCGTCTTCACTGCTTTAATGAGCTCCACTGCTCATTCTCCTCTTGTTTCAGGCCTAACAACTGCAGTCTAATCTTCATACTGCAATTCGGGTCTGGTGCATGGCGCACGGCTGCGGAGCCTACTTTGGAAACATAACTGCTTGGATCGCAGCATGCTGGGGTTCGACTCAGACCCAAAGTGGATAATTCAACCTGCACCGAATAACTGACCCTGGGATTCCGGCCCTAGTATACGCAACCACAACCTAACGAAGCATGTTTGTGAGGGGGCAACCGGGTGGATCATGAAAATACTTATGCTATAGGCGGGCACCAGAAAAAAACAGTCCCCGTTGAGGATATCCGTCCTTCCTTCCCTTCCCTTCTCGTGCTGTTCTCTCACTCTGACTGTTCCTCGCGCGTTAAAGTGGCAACGGTCGGAAACATGCTTGAATAATCGATTGCACTGAAATAGCGATTGAGAAGCCGATGAATATCATCGTGGAGCGCCAAATCAACGGGGTGGGGAAAAAACCGATGTCAGTCCGAGTCATCGATGCTGTGTTCTCGGGAGGACCAGACCTGCGACCTGCGACCTTACCTTTTCTCCTCTCGCCTACACAAGGGAATCATACATGCATAGTCTCCCCACCCCAGCAGACGTTCCGTGGACCTCCATTCATACAAGCACGGCAGCGAGCACCGTGGTGGCGAACATTCTCGCATCAGGCGCCCTCGATGAGATCTCGAACTACCCCAGCGAGGACGGCGAAGAAAGCGCTATCAGAAGATATCTGCGCAGCCCCAGCGCCGGACGTGCGAGGGAAGGTGCAGAGTGTTCAAGTCTTTGCCTCGAAAAACGTGTTTCGATGTCAGCTTGTTTCTAGACAAGCTCACGCGGGGCATCATTTTCTGGGTCTACCCCACTGGGCGGCACGGACCAACAGAGACCCTCGAGGGGGGTGATTCACGCGGGGCGGCTGGAACGGTCCTCATGCATGGGCTGTTGGTGACCGTGGAGTCGGGTGCAGATCTTGAACAGGCTGAACGGCGGATAGAGGAAGACGGAGACGCTGAACCATGTTAGATCGGGCCATAGTGCTTTGTGCGGGGCCGGCCCTCAGAACCAGGAAGAGCTGCAAAATTTAATTTTTTTGACCTCGTTCGTGTCGGGAGCGAGACCGCCACTGCACCCAAGTTGGTTCCCTGGTGCGTAGCACCATACAATTTGGATGCCTACACAACCACGAGCCGGAAGAAGAAGAGGTCTTAGGGTATAGTGTATACTAGTGTTAGGGAAAGGAACCACCGAGCCAGAGCCAGGCGAGCAGAAACCTGTAAGTTTGAGATGCGTGGGCAGGGATTCGACGGCTAGAATCCGGATGTCTTACCAACAATATCTCAAACGAGCGCGCTTCAGTGGGATCTGATTCGATGCCGAACCTGAACCGAGCACGTGAATTCATGCGAGAATCGACCCAATGTTGACCGCCCCGATCCAAATTTCGATTCTCGGATCGATTCTGACCCGATTCTGTGCTCAATAATTGAAACCTCCTTAATTGTGAGTGATCTCAAGTTTTTCTGGGGCCTAAGTGCTGCCTATTATATTGTCCAGAACCTTTCAAATGAGAACCTTCAAAAAATGGGACACACGAAGGGCAAATGGAGGAGAATCGCGATGGAAAAGACCGTAGGCCTGTAAAGTAAGCAATTTTGTGATGAAATTAAGTGAAAGAGAATCGAAAGCAGAATTCTTGTAAAAGCGATCGCTTTTATAATAAGAATCGACGATTCTGAGACCGTCGATTCTCCCAGGCCAGAATCGACTCCCGAATTGACGGCAGAATCAACTCACTTGCAGTCAGGTGAAGTATCACTGTGGTTCAAATCTAGTTAGAAAAGCACGCAACTGGCACGCTTCAAAATGCTGACTTCTGGTGTCAGACTGCAGTCCAATCACTCGACTCAACTGATTCTTCAACTGAAGCTGCCGTTACCCGTACTGGCAGTTCGAGCTCCCGATGGACTCCAGCACATGGGAGAAAGGCCTTGCAAAGAACTACTTTTTGAAGTCCAAGCTCCGGCAAGAGCTCCGGTTCAAAAAATTTGGGTGTCGGGTCCAGAACTAAAATTTCGATTCGAACGGAATCTACCTGACGAGAATGGGTGGCCATCTTATAACTGGACTTATTTTTTTTTAGACCCTGCGAATCAATGCCGGGTACGCTGGTTCTTATAAAACTGCAATTTCACATTTTGTGTGGTTGTGCTTGGCGTGACGCGTTCGTCGGCAATCAGGTCACTTTTGATTCTGTGAGTCATGGCGTGACATCCATCTCATCCACCATCCATGGCTCCCTCCCCAAATTCTGCGCAGGTGCTCGTACCCCAGTCCACCATGCTGGGTACTCCACCGGTATCGGTCATTAACCTGATTCCCCCGGAACTCCTCTGCTACATATTTACCTTACTAGTACTTCCACTCAAAAGCGACTCCTCATCGCCAGTCATACCTAGGTTCAACGCGCCCCGTTTGAGTGGGCCCTGGATTCTCGGCGGTCCTTGGGTCTTCGGCCAAGTCTGCTCGCACTGGCGTGCCCTCTCAGTATCGCTCCCAACTCTATGGACATCTATAACAGTATTTACTACCGTATCGCCGCGCGAGCTCAGTCTGCTCAATATCCAGCTCTCGCGAACCGGATCGGCACCACTAGATCTGCACATCCGTTTCACCTCCGGTACCCGCTTCCCTCCCAACTTCGATCTCTTCGATCTGTTCCTCGCCAGGCTAGTATCGTACAGTGCACGCTGGCGCGTGCTCCACCTCGAGTTCGACGGTGCTTGGCTCCCGCGCGCTGCCTTTGCGACACTCAATGGTCTCACCTTGCCCCTCCTAGAGGAGCTGGCCTTCAGCGGCTCAGGTGTATCTTACATTGAGAACTACGGCTTCTTCACCGATGCCCCAGCCCTGCGCCGACTCGTGCTTCGGACCCGCAGCCTGACGTCCACCCGGAAGATCACTTTGCCATGGGCGCAGCTGAAGAGCTACAAGGCTTTCCACTCGAATGCCGCGACACACTTCCGCGACCTGGCTGGTGCGGCAAACCTCGTCGAGTGCGACCTCGACTTTGCCCTCACTAAGCGTGACGAGGTCACGGTTATGCAGCTCGACATCCTCACCCTCCCGCGCCTGCGCCGCCTCGCCATCTCATGCCCTCTACTCCTCGACCGCCTGGTTGCACCCTCATTGCAGTCGCTCTACATCGTCGGCCCCGTAAAGCACGTCCACCCCTTTCTGGACCGCTCGGGTTGCGCATCAAAGCTCGTCGAGCTGACCCTCACACGATGTGCCGTCCCCGCGCCGGAGATCATCACCCTCTTGCAGCAGACACCCGGTCTCACAGCGCTGATGCTCGATGTGCATATCCCGCCGGCTGAAATTGTCGCGGCGCTCATGGCTCCAGAGCGCCTTTGTCCTACCCTAGAATCGCTTGCCTGGGCAGACTTCAGCAATGCGCTCGACCGCGGTGCATTCGCCGACATGGTAGTGTCGCGATGCACGGATTCCACGGGTGTGCATCCCCTGCGCTCTGTCGTGCTCCTCGCGGGAAGGCAACGTCTGAAGACTGCGGTCGGGCGCATGCGGGTGCTTCCAGGACTTGAGGTAGTCATTATGAATCCAAACAAGGGAGTTCCCGCACTCGCGCGCTGGAGAGATCATTAAGGTTATCATGTCTAGGGCCCATTCCCTTATCGCAGGTTCTGATTCATGTTTTTGTCATTATCTGTCGTTTTTAGGCCGCTGTACTTGATTTGTTCGGGTTTAAAAGCATTTTGAATATATAGATATCCCCGTTGCGTTTCCACAGTTATTGAATCATTCACATTATACGAAAAAAGCCACCTATACAGAATTTCCAAGATTGATTGAACTAAATTGCGATGTGTAGGAAAGTGTTCACGAGAAAAACCCGTTCATCATTAATCTGAGAGAAGATGTTGAGGTGCACGTCCTCGAAGCTGCTGGTGCATACGGAACAGGTTTTGCGCTGTCTGTCGAACATCGAGCTCTCTGAAAGCACCTCTTGGGCCCCATGGTGCTCGAATATCAGGCGAATAATATCCTTTATTCTAGGTGCTAAGAGCTGGCACAATTACAATTGCGCCTTGAATGCGAGTTAATATTGCTCGGGAAGGTATGGCTCTCATGGAGTAGAGTTCCTCTGGACGAACCAAAAAGTGACAAAAGAATTGCGCTGTATTGTAATTCCGGTGCGGGGAGTCGAACCCTGCCTGGTACCGTCTTGAATCTTAGATCTTAGCTGTATCACGGGCAGCCGTGCTCTATGCACCATACCTGAGTTGATGATTACCTTCCGTCGCATATTCATAGGGCATGAACTAGCCGAAATTTGAATACTGTGAATACGTTATAGCCGATGTTCACTTGAGCTGCGGAGTAGCGTACTCGGATTTAACGGAAGGAAAAAAGACATCAGTTGCTAGGCCCCCCTCCCCCGAGCCACGTACGGGGGAATCGACAATAAGCACATAGTTAATCAGACTAGCGTGTGCCACGAGGGAGGGATGACCAGCAGTGCCGGCACCCGCCAGTCGAAGGAGAAAACAGAAGACATAGACTTGCCTTCGATTTTACTCGCACAAGTATTGGGGATCGGGAGCGTCCCGGGATACGTAGCATAGTGCGGCAATAAATCTCGGACTCTATCTCGAGGTTCGAGGGTAGGAAAGCGCAGATAATCCAATGCACGTTGCGTTATTCCACTCGGGTATGGTGCATGGTGCACGGCATCTCACAATATTTTCTGACCGCCTTTTGTGGAGGAGAGCAGAACGGGGTTCGACTCCTCGGGCCCGAATAGGTATCTTTTTTGTTGCAGTGCCAGGGCCAGCTGGGTGGTGAGTTGTGCCGTTTTGAACAAGACTATTTCGATGCGCACGAAGAGAACACCACTGTGATGGCCTATATCCGGAATTACTCAAAAATTCAATCTATATCAGTGCTTCGAGAGGTACGCATATACCGGGTGCGTAGAACACCCATTCAGCTCGGGTGTAGTGCACGGTGCACGGCTGCCAATGATAAGCCACACTCCTTGCAAGGAATAACTGAGAAGATCGGGGTTCGACTCCCCCCACCTGAATTACCAATGTGTAAACGGGCCATTTTTCTTGCGTGGCTTTTTTTGGGCGGCACATTCACGCCTAGCGCTCCCACTCCCGTTCGATAATACCCCTTGCAATTGAACTGTCTCTCAAATACCCCCGTGCTTCTTCCCTGCGGTCAATTCGGCCCTTCGGCCCCGAGCCGAACACCATCGGATCACGCGGCCGATTCCCTCTTTGTCTTACGCTCACCAGCGAGCGAAGTCTCCTCGAATCTCGTTCCCAAGTGCCGTCCAGCGCCGATTTCAAGACACTTCTTATTGATGCATCTGTTGCCAATGCCATAGCTATTATGTAGGGTGCGGGGGCATTGAATCGCGCCCGCGCAGCGCCGCAGCGCGGATCCCAATTCGTGACGCGCGACGCCACCCGCGCCCACTCTCCAGCCGCCCGCCCCGGTGGTTATGTATCGGACGGAGAAAGAGACGGAAATAGAAAGGGACTTCGAAAAGGTGCGTTGATGCGTTCAGAGCTCTACTGCATCTGTACCTCTGCCTCCGTAGACACACCCGCCGCGCAGTCCCAAGTGCCGCCGCATCACACCTCAACGCCCACTTTTCTCTCTGGGATGAATCTCATTGCATCATCCCGCTCCTCCCGCCCCCAGTCTACCCGGCTGCCGCGAGGGCGCCATTGGCATGTTCTGCCACGCAAATTGACGGTGCGCGCCTCTCCTGCATTCTGGCTTCTCCGGGTGAGACGGATTCCGAGTACGACCGCCCGCACACGATGCCTTACTCTGGCTCCGACTCCCGCTCGATCGCGTGCGGATGGCACACACCTCTTCGCCTCCGCATTGCAACCGGGAGTCTTCTCGCCCCGACCAGGCGTGGCGAGTGGAACCAGTGAGATCTCCTACATAGTCAGTCATTCGGGAAGTTCTTTACCGATCGATTAACGGCCCGATATGCATGTCCACGCACCGCATTCGCCTCTTGCAATCCGAATTGCTGGAATCGGGTATCCTTCCTTCTTCCCCGAGTCAGGGCGTGCCTGTACGTATCACGATCGATTCTCTGTTCCCTTTCCAGGCTTGGGAGAGTTTTATTTTCTCCGATCCAATCCAATTTTTATACTGACTGCCCGTCTATAGCTAGACCCATGCTGACAGCACTTTGACCACGCGGCACCCGACATTTTGGTGTCGTTGTTGTTCCTTTTCCCGCTCCCCTGAGCCCTCTCTCTCTCTCTCTTGTAGATTCTGCTTATCGTGGATTTGAGGCGGACCCACCTCGAGGATATATTGGTCGAGACACAGCGGTAATGAATGCGCGTTTGGAGGGTGTCATTATTATCATCCCGCCCATTAATATTTTTCTCATTCTGACGACCATTTCTGTTTAGTGGATCAACGCTGACCCCTCATCTATCCAGATCCTAATTCGCCCAAGCTGGGTTATCTACGCATGCGCATGAATATCACTATCACTTTGAAGCAAATTCGGTGCCGTCCCGCGAAGTACGTGATATTCGTGTAATGCTACCTACCTACCTACCTACCACCGCATCCGTTCTTCATCATCCATGATCCATCCGTCGAGAGACTTCATTCGGATGTGGCTCACGGTGCACGGCTGTGCATGTTGAGCGAAATCTCTTTCAGTGCTCGGCGCGCGCACCAGATCAGGGGCCCGAACGGTCAAGGAATCGCGTTTCACTGTTCAGATATATATATATTGTCTCGGGGGATGAACTTGAATTCGGTCTCGAAACAGGCGTGTGACTTCTGGTCCGTCTCCCAATTTTTTATTCATTGTGAGCTGAACTACGTTTAAACAATTATGGACTTGCGGTGAACAGCTGGGCGGCGGGAATACTTAATATCCGTGATATGCATCGTCCACGAGCTCGCATTAAAATGCGTTCATGTACAGTACACCCGGGTCTAATCTCCAGCTCGGGCATCGTGCACGGCCCACCGCTGCGCAGACTATGGTGATTCTTTATAATTATCTCGCTCGCGGCAGGCCCCTGTGCCCGAATCTTGTTCAAAGATCGCAGCTTTTTTTTTTTTTTTTTGGCGCCGTTGTCGTTTGAAAGCCTTCACAGATAGGCTGTATTCTTCTGATTCAACTAGCCTGAGTCAAGGATCATTCCTCTGCTACGGCCACCGATATTGTCCTTGGCTCGAACCACATTACTTTATTCCGGGATTGAAAGATTGAAAGGCCGCTTCGTACTATGCACACAGAGCGCCGCACTTCCCACTCAGCACGATTTCAATTCTGCAGCTTTGAGCACGCAGCTCGAAAGCTTTGTATCTGTACAGCTCGCGATCGGACTCGGGTGTAGCACACTGGCACTAGCACTAGCACCTCTTTCCTCGTTGCGCTCCGACCCTGCAAACCGGATTCGAGGTACACAGCGCGCGTTTTTTAAACGCTCTCATATGCACATCATTCGACTCGGGTATGATTATATGGAATGAAACCGTTTTTTTAGGCTCAGGAGAGTTGTGACACTCTCGGATAATCCGTTTTCAACAGAAACATTTCATTCAGGATGCCACCATTATAGAGCACACCGTAAGACTCGGACCGGGTTTTAATGACGTTTTCGGTGGGATTTCCTCGTTTAAATTTTGACTGTCGACACTCGGTGTAGAGTCTATTGTGTGGGGCGAATTTCCGTCTTTGTCTGTTTCTTACAGATTCTGCTCAGAACTAACCTCAATAGATGTACTTGCAACACAGCACTCAAGTTCAATCTTCAGCTTGGGTGTGGTGCACGGCACCCGACTGCGCAGATCATTCCGAAATCGCACCGTAGATGGCGTTACTGGCCCCCGCATCCGAAATTATCGTGTTCCAATCCCTGTTTCTTTTTTTTCTTCCACTCTTAGCTCATCTCATCACAGTGTTTAGATTTCCTGTGGAACCACCTCCAGCGCCAGGCCGGTAACGAAACCGCGTGCGTGTCAACTTATGACCGGCAATATTTTTTTTGGGAGTCCAGATCGACGCCTCATCTAATTTGAAAGTTGGTCGTATGCGCATTTATTTGGAAGAAGTTCGGTGGCCTCTCGCCAAGTAGGCACTAAGCACTCCCTTTTTTACTCCCCATCCAGGGACTTCATTCGGGTTTGGTGCACTGTGCACAGTGCTGCGTCTATCTCTATTCCTCCAACCTCCTTTCGGCTGGTAATTGTAAGGGTTCGACTTCTCACGTCCAAGTTCCTCGATCTCGATTTTGTGGTTTTCTTTTCTTAATTGGTGTACCTCAATCTGCTCTTTGGCGTGCGCGTGCCTGCCGGCCAATCCTGTCAGACGACCGCTCACACCCCCTCCTTTCGACTCCCAGAGGAAGATACTCTCTGCTCAATTTCGACTGCGCCTACGTCTTGGATTTTTGTTCACTATTCTTTCTCGAGGTCTCTTTTGCTGGCGATACACGATGATTATTTTCTGTGTTCACTCTTTCAGAAATCCTACTCCAACACGGTCATTCGTTCTCGCTCCAATTCCAATTCAACTCCCTCTGCTCATCCCGTTTCACCCTACACGGCCCGCGAGCCCACAACGCCGCGCAGGAGATATGTACGGCGCACTCACGCGAAGGAAGCGGGGCTAGTGGCGGATCCGACATCTGGGTCCGACACCACACTGACTGCCCGGCGATTGTCACGGTGTCGTCGGCGTCGGGATCTAGACCACGATCAACAACGCCGCGAACTCGGTCTTGAATGGAGCGTTGGCGCGTAGGGAATGGCATGAGTCAGAGCGACGGCATCACACAGCCACTTGATTGACAGCGGACTCGCCTTTTTCCGAGCCTTTCTTGCGTCCGACTAAGTACGTTGCACTCTAGCTCGCACACCATCCGCGCTTCACGGTGCGCTAGACAACAAATCTTGCTCGGTGATCATTGTTGGCGCGTAATGCTCAGCCCTCGATCAGCTTCCGTGAGAATTGACGTCTCTCAAACTCCGTGTTTGAAATTCCATGTCTTGATCTTTCCAAGCTGCCTACATTTCATCTATATTATCTCAGAGTCTCGAGTTACCGTGTCCAGCCTTCTCTGTAGCAAGTTACAGCTTTTTTCATGCCGCTTCGAACCCAATGCCTCATGTGCATCACAGTACAGCATCTAGATCTTAACTCCGATGGCGAATTGCCGAGCTGGAAATGAAAACGTCACCATCAGACAGCTGTACCGCCGTATGATTAAAGCAAAGCCTTTGTATTTTCGGGGCTCAGTGCCAAATTAAGAGGACGGCGAGGCCCAGCATGCATGCATGATGATCTGTAACACCACCGGAGTGAAGTTCGTCGACGTTGGTATCGGGAAGAGCTTATCTGCACGGAGGTTTGGAATGGGAGCCACTTTCCCACCGCGCCTTGTCTTCGGGTGCCAGATAGGCGCCGATGGAAGCGCTGGGAGCGGCGACACGTGCATGTACGTTGCATTGTCAATGCAAGGCATGCTTTCAACGTGGCAGGATCTATCCTAAGATCGGGATCAAATGGTAAAGATCTGGAGCAATCCGGTATCGATGGTCCCATGCCTTTACAGCATCTTGCAGCCGCGTTGGTGGGGCGTGGACGTCTAACATATATAAGATCAACTTCCTCGCCTTCAACCTTTCGACCTTTCCTCTCGCAATCATGACCGAGTCGAAACCAGTGTGAGCATTCCGGACCTCTTGTCGAGACTGTTGATTCATGTCCTTTTATTAGTATTAAGCTTCACAGTAAACACTTGCCTATATTGGTGCTACGACACCATATTCAATCCTTTCCCACAGGCATCCGTGTCACGTCCTCGACTAACCCCCACGATGATCTTCCGGGTGACATGAAAATGTTTGCCCAGCTCATCATTGAGGGGATTATTTTCCTGCAAACCTTGCCGGTGGCGGCAGAGCAGGATCAAATGAGTTGGAAACTCGGGTTTGGGTGTAACATGTGAGTGTGTAGTGGCCTTTGCATCAGACACTTCGGATTCACCGACCCTCACTTCTTCTCAGCCCACCCATGCTCCTACTTTTTCTGTGACCATTTTGCGCCAGAGTGAAACAGAGGGACACGGCTTGTTGGTTATGTTGAAATTGGGCAAGGTGAAGTCCTTGGATCTGTGAGATTGAATGGGTGTAGGTGCAGTCCCTCAGTCTGAGCATCACTGAAAATTCCAATGTAGCCTTCCAGTTCCAGCTCAATAAAGTGAATGCCGATGGCCCTTCTCTTAAATTGAGGGCTGGTTTCTCAGTTTCCAAGTTCCCGTACCAGGAGTTATCTGCTTTATATCTCATTGGCATCCCAGACAATACAGGTGAGATTCCCTACATGATGTCGAACTCCTCCCTAAGTGATCTATAGTTGCCTCTGTCAATGGTCGGGGCATAGCAAGTGAGCTGCAGAAGATGCATGAAGACTCCAGAAAGACAGAATCTTCTATGGATGCTCTGCAGCTTTGGGTGATGCATGAAAGGATTCTACTGTGCTGCCAAAGCAATGACAACAGGGCTCAGTGGCTGAACATACTCGGGGATATTTTTCTACAGTCTTATGAGGGATCTGGGACCGTGGATTACCTGAACCAGGCAGTCTGTGCATACAGTGATGCAGTGCGGGATGACGCTGGGCATGTCATCTATCTTGCAGACCTTGGAATCTCCTTGCTACATCGCTTTGAGCGACTTGGGGGCATGTGGGATATCAACAAAGCAATTGTGATGCTCAAAGGTGCTGATGCTCTCACTCCAGATGGCCACCCTGACAAGCCTGGGAGGTTGAGCAACCTCGGGAATTCACTTGCTAGCCGCTTCAAACGACATGGTGATCTCAATGATCTCAATCAGTCTGTATTGAGATTTGAAGCCGCTGTTGCACTCACTCCAGATGGCCACCCAAACAAACCTTCACTGCTGAATAACCTTGGGAGTTCACTCCTCAGCCGCTTTGAACAACTTGGTGATCTCAGTGATCTCAACCAGTCTGTATTGAGAAATGAAGCTGCTGTTGCTCTCACTCCAGATGACCACCCAGACAAGCCTTCACAGCTGAATAACCTTGGGAATTCACTCCTCAGGCGCTTTGAACGACTTGGTGATCTCGATGATCTCAACCAGTCTGTATTAAGAAAAGAAGCTGCCATTGCTCTCACTCCAGATGGCCACCCTGACAAGCCTTCTTTGTTGAACAACCTTGGGGGTTCACTCTTCAGCCGCTTTGAACGACTTGGTGATCTCGATGATCTCAACAAGTCTATCTTGATGAAAGAGGATGCTGTCCAGCTCACTCCAGATGGCCACCCTGACAAGCCTTCTTTGTTGAACAACCTTGGGAATTCGCTTTCCCATCGCTTTGAGTGGCTTGGTGATCTCAGTGACATCAACAAGTCTGTCTTGATGAAAGAGGATGCCGTCCAGCTCACTCCAGATGGCCACCCATTCAAGCCTTCACGGCTGAATAACCTCGGGAATTCACTCCGCAGTCGCTTTGAACGACTTGGTGATCTTGATGATCTCAATCAGTCTGTATTGAGAACAGAAGCTGCTGTTGCTCTCACTCCAGATGACCACCCAGCCAAGCCTTCATGGCTGACTAACCTCGGGATTTCACTTGCCAGGCGCTTTGAACAACTTGGTGATCTCGATGATCTCAACCAGTCTGTATTGAGAACAGAAGCTGCTGTTGCTCTCACTCCAGATGGCCACCGAGACAAGCCTTCAATGCTGCATAACCTCGGGAATTCACTTGCCAGGCGCTTTGAACGACTTGGTGATCTCAATGATCTCAATCAGTCTGTATTAAGATTTGAAGCTGCTGTTGCTCTCACTTCAGATGGCCACCCAGACAGGCCTTCTTTGTTGACCAGCCTCGGGTTTTCACTCTTCAGCCGCTTTGAACGACTTGGTGATCTCGATGATCTCAACCACTCTGTATTGAGAACAGAAACTGCTGTCAAGCTCACTCCAGATGGCCACCCTGCCAAGCCTTCCAGGTTGAACAACCTTGGGATTTCGCTTTTGGGTCGCTTTGAGTGCCTTGGTGATCTCAGCGACATCAACAAGTCTGTCTTGATGAAAGAGGGTGCTGTCAAGCTCACTCCAGATGGCCACCCTGACAAGTCTACTCTCTTGATGACCCTTGGGAATTCGCTTTCCTGTCGCTTTGAGCAGCTTGGTGATCCTCAAGACTTGCAGCAGCTGCTATTTCACTACACTTCAGCTGCATGCTCAGCAACAGGCCCTGCCTGGGTACGATTTGAAGCAGCCAAAAGCTGGGCAAAATATGCCCATATTCACCAACCCTCATCTGTACTCCATGCATATACCACTGCCATTGAACTTCTGCCTGAGTTGGCATGGCTAGGGTTGTCTATAACTGATCGGCATCATCACCTCGAGCAAGCAGGCCAAGTTGTGAGAGATGCTGCTTCAGCTGCAATTGCAGTGCATGAATACCAGCAGGCAGTGGAGTGGCTTGACCAGGGTCGTTCCATTATCTGGGGTCAGCTTCTCAATCTGCGCACACCAGTAGATGAGCTGAGGAAAAGCCATCCTGACCTTGCTGATCAGCTTGTCTCTCTCTCCACCTTACTAGAAACTGCCGGCACCCGGAGCAATGGTGTTGCTGATCCTGATGCTATTAAACCACAGTCGCTTCAGTCTATTGCACAGCGATCTCATGCCCATGCTCTTCAAAGGAATGGTGTCTTACAACAGATTAGAGAACTACCACAGTTTGAGAGGTTCCTATTATCGAAGCCAATTTCTGAGCTCTCGCAAGCTGCGAAAATGGGCCCTATTGCCATCTTGACTATCAGTGCATATGGATGTGATGCTCTGATACTCATGCCGGGCCTTGCAGATGAAGTAATCCATGTCCCGCTGAGTGATTTCACAGTCCATGAGGCGGAGGCCTTCACCAAATCTCTGGCATCAATTGTGGGAACTCCTGGACGCAATGATAGGTTGCATGGCTCTCCTGAGGGAGAGATGGCTCCAGAGGATACTGTTTCCCGTATTCTCTCTGAGCTCTGGTTTAAAATTGTTCACCCAGTCCTGAATGCACTCGCAATTACGGTAAGCTATTTTAATCAACACATCCAATTCCCAGCCTAATGACATCTATAGACTCCAGTGAGCGAAGATTTGGGACGTATATGGTGGTGTCCAACAGGACCACTAACATTCCTTCCTATCCATGCAGCAGGACTCTACGGCAAGGATCAAGCCGTTGGTTCGAAATTATCTGACTTCCTGATTTCATCTTATACGCCATCATTGACTGCCTTAATCCAAGGGTATCACCCACAATCTCAATCTCAGGCAGAACTTCAACTCCTTGCAGTCACTCAACCATCAGCCGAGGGACAATCCTACATCCCAGGAACTCAGGAAGAAATCAAATGCATCAAGCAGTATGCCAAGGGAAAAATTCCTGTTCTGTGGCTAGACAAAGATATGGTGACAATAGAAAAAGTTCAGAAGGGCATGAAGGAGTCCAGATGGGTCCATTTCGCCTGCCATGGTTTGCAAAGCACCTCCCCAACTGAAAGTGCCCTCCTCCTTGCCAGAAGTTCACGGTTGACGCTTTCAAACATTATCGAGCTATCTCTCCCGAATGCTGACCTGGCATTCCTCTCTGCATGTCAAACAGCCACCGGTTCCCAAAAGCTCCAAGATGAGTCGGTTCATCTCGCTGCTGGCATGTTACTAGCAGGATACCGAGGTGTCATTGGGACGATGTGGTCTATCATGGACCATGATGCCCCACAAGTTGCCAGTGATGTTTATGCCCATCTATTGAAGGCATCACCTCCAGATCCAACAAGGGCAGCCGAGGCGTTGCATCTCGCTGTTCAGAAGCTTCGAGAGCAGTCCAGAGGAAAGAAATCATTTTTACATTGGGTGCCCTTCATACATTTTGGGGTTTAATTTCGGGGATATAACTGTGTAGGATACGCGTAGGTGTAGTAGTACTTTGGTAGTCCCTGTTTGTGTGGTACCCCTTGTGGATTACAGTCTTGATTTTATTCAATGGAGTGTTGGAGGTTACGAGTTACAATCTCTATGAGAATCTCAACAAGTCTTAGGTATATTTGTAAGAGAAATGGGTATCACGGGCTATGTGATCACCTTGAGCAGATTGGTGTTACTGAATGTAATACCTCTCCAAGGGAATATGACATATATTCGGTGTGAGGCTGGTGCTTGTGCTACGCCCTGCACATCGCCTCATGGCCCCTTCAACCAAGCTCAGGACAAGAACGTATGAGGTGCCTGCTCACCCAAATTGGGGATCGAAGTTACCGAATCCGGATTCTCATCAAACGTACACAGCTTATGGTCCTCATCCAGCCCTCCGCATCGCACGTATCACCTGTCTGACCACGGTGCGACGCCCACTGAACGTTCTTATCGTCCGAAATCCCATTCCACGAGTTCGTACCCCACATACAAGTGTGACGCCGCATGCTACGGCCCACGGGAATGGTACAGACCAACCAATAGCGGGCATCCTGGGCTTGGTATCCTCTTCCCACACCCCAGAAGTCACCAATACTCGAACGCAAGCCTTGTCCGATCCAGTTTCCACTCATCCAAACCACTTGAAACTACTCAGATGCGTCCGGATGCGTCTTCTGACCAATAACTGACCATTTATGGCCCAGAAACCCGCTCTGCAACAGAACAGATCCTGCATCTGTACCAATTCGCGTTGTACACTTTGTCTGTTCATGGAAATGAACCCCAAAATTCGAAAGTAAGCCTCGTCTGTGGCCCCAAATACTGAACACACGCCACATACGTTCCTGCAAAAGCACCCTCAAATGCGAAGGGGATGGAACCGAACGAGTGGGCATCAGGGGGACAGTTGAGAGGTGAAAAGGTATAAAAGGATAGCGGAAAAGGGTGTTGTAGTCAGTCAATTTTCGGGGCTTAGTTCTCCCCCACCTGTGCAACTAAAGCCTCGCTCACACCGAGTTGACCACGTCCTCACTTGCTTCTAGCAGGGCATTTCACGCCCACACCTCCTTTAGCAAGGTCTCAACTCACTGGACCCCAAGTCATCTCATCGGGCTTCCCCATAATAGGATCACCAACTTCGCGAGCTTCACGCTTTGTTGAAGTTGGCCTGGGCGAAGCCATATTGGTTTAAACCACTGTCTGCAACCCAGTGTCATGACCGGACATACCATACGTTCGACTGACCAGCACCAGCCGGCATCACTGTTACTTGCTTTTTAACTGTTGAACGTTGTATTAAACCTTCCACCTTTGTTGGGAACATTGGGGAAACACGAGGGAAGGATCACAGCATAGGCATCGGATTTTACAGGAAACAACACGTCATTCACTCGAGCTTGTGACCTAGGACAGGTAACTATTGCCCCCACACCCATTTACAGCTAACAGCAGGTACCCCAACACGAACCCACGGAACGTACGCCTCGTGCGATCCCATGCAACACTCTCACTCAGACCACGCACACGTCCCAATCCTACATCCCCACTATCCTCCAACATTAATTAACCCCTAGAGGCCGAACATGCTGTCTATTTGATAAAACAAATTCTCATAGCAGCACCGTGGTCCTTATCACATCGGGTTCAAGTGCTGGAACCTTTATATTTCACCAATAGAGAGCTTGTGCAAGAGCCACCAGTAGCCACCCGGTGGCTCATCAGGCATGTGCAATTGGGTGGCTCCACAGCGACTCACCCGATTTGGTGGCTATCTGGTGGCTCAGGTATGACATCATAGGCTGCAATATTTGCTTGTATGACACCCTTCTGCCTCCATAGTGATTCACCCGATTTGGTGGCTATCCGGTGGCTCAGGTATGACATCAAGCATCACAATATTTGCTTATTTGACGCCCCTCTGCCCCTCCAGACATGCAGCAGGAACCTTATAGAGGATTATCTGTCGACCCTATAGCATAATAATAAGAGGTATGCAAAGGGCATGTAAATTTAGCAGCCACCCGATTGCACATGCCCAATGAGCCACCAGGTGGCTACCGGTGGCTCTGCGCAAGCTCTCTAATGAAGTCTTAGATTGGAACTAGAGCTAGCGTCGTAATCCAAATATGTAAGGCTGCTGTCAAAGCTTATAGAAGGATGAGCGCCGGTGGCCCGGTTTAAGTATCATGCAAGTAGCGGAAGAGTGAATGTTCACGGTAGTAGATTGCAGTAGTAGATGATGATTATGTTCACAGGAGGGGAACATCTTCTTATACACCTAGAACTATTCTAAATATACCCATGACTCCAGTGGAGTCAGAGAGTAATGACTCCATATCCGAGTCATGCCCGAACCATGCCCGAGGCATCGCACTGGTTCGGGTTGAGTCACAGGGCAGTGTTCAACCGTGAGAGATAAATATTAAATACGAGGCATGTAGGCTAAAACATAGCATAAATAATTACCTAAAGGCCATAAAGTTCCAATATCCATCACAATATTGCTTCCGAATCGATGCTTATGTATCGTGTCCCACCCCAGAAGTTTGGTGACTTGACTGGAAGAACACAATGTGTCAGACACACGAACTCAATGCCCCCGAGCACAAGCAAGACTTGCAACACAAAAGATTGAACTAGACTTATGGCTTCATTCAGCCAGAAACCAAGTCATTTGAGTGCTCAAGACTCAAGATAAAAACAATATTCGCAGGCTACCGGTTCCCAACCAAGCCGGCCGACATTCTCTGCAAATTCACATCAAAACAAGGTGAAAAGATTCAACTGAAACCCTTGAGTGGATAGACCCATAATAACGCCAACCTGCAAGTGCCTAAGAGTAATTGAGTGTCTAAGGGCTAATGAGAAGACTTCCGGATACTTAAATTATGATGCCTCACACGCTTGATCGGTGGGCGTGAAAATGGTTGCATAATGCTCAAGGAGGTAGTAAAAGGAGGGAAAGGAAATGAAATGATTTTGAAGGCCGACATAGAGGTTAATTCGAAGTTTGGGGGGAGCAAGATGTGTCTACGGCCATGGACAAACTTGTCTATGTGATGTAGGCTGATGTAGACAAACATAGGGGTTCAAGACACTCCGGAAAATCCTAGTCTCTCGTAGACAGACGCTACAACAGTTTGGTGCTCGTGCCTCGCATGTTGTAGTCTGTTGATAACATCGATGCTGTGATTGCTGGCCTGCTTATTACAAATCATCGGAGTTTCAAAATGTTCCCACGTTCATTACAAGAGGCAGCGACGCGTCTTCTCGCTCTTCCACTACCCTCAATCACCGTGCAATACGCGTAGAACCTCAATCAGACAACTCCAATGGACGAAAATCCCCCGCAACCACCTGCTCAAACACCTATCCAACTCGTACGAGCATACAAAAAGACACCAGCACCGCTCCCTATCCCTTCCTTTGAGCCATTTCGTGGCCTCGCCTCATCTTCCACCCCGAACACCCCAGTTACACCAGCTCCCTCCTCTGCATCCTCTCAGGCTTCGTTGCGCGCCCCAAAACGCAGTCGTTGGAAGAAAATCGATAATGTGCTGAAAAACTGGGGATTTCGAAGTCTGGGTCATTTTCTCGCCACACTCTTTCATCCCGCACTCGTGGAGAGAAGGATCACAGATTCAAGACTCATAGGCAGGTAGTGAGCGCGTTTTTGAAGGGCACCTCGACCAAGTCAATGGCAGACATCATTCCCTTAATTTTTCACCACCACGTGAGTCGTCCCAAAAGGAGCGATGTGGACCAGCCTCTGCCTCCTTCTCCCCTTATCGACCTCTGAGTGATATTCGATACGACCAACCGTGTCTGTCTGCATGGGCAACACGCCTGGTCGGTGATCATGCATATTTCGTGTTGGTGAGATGGCACCAGAGGAAAAAGTCGCCGGCATCTCCGCGCCACAACCAAAGGACGGTCAGAAAATACTGACGTTGTTGAGTGGGAGGACATCGAGTTCACGATAGACGGGCTCCGGAAGCAGTATAAAGAAGAGGATGAATTTCTGTGGTATGTCACAGAATCCTCGCTGCATCGCGCAAGAAGGGGATGGTTGTGGTCAAGAAAACGCCCTCATTCAGTGTACGTTAACTTCACTTGCAATATGCCTTGGTAATCCAACCCATTTCTTGCAGATTCAAGTCGGCGCGATTAGTTACTTCATAACAAGTCGCAATCGGTACGCCAGCGGTGACCTTGCACTTCCACTGGGCCTCTGGCTTTTTTTGCGTGTCGGGCACACATGGACATCAAGCGTACACTGCGGGGTTCTTCGAGACGCGTGCAGGGTCCGACCAGAAATCCTCGTCAGGCTTCGCGGAGAGCGCCAACGATGATGTTGGGTGTGCGTTCTCGTTTCCAATCGCTTGATCAGCTAATTTCAAGGCAGTCCTTCTCTCGAGCTCCCACTCGAATTTCACTCTGGATCTTTAGTACCCACTGCTTTCGATGACGAAGATCTCGCCCTGCTACTCTGATATTTTGTTTCCCGCTGAGGTGCGCGAGGTTGTAATTCTTATCCTGATCTTCCACAAACCATTCAATTTGTGCAGTATTTCTATGACCAATCGAGTTGGTCAGGTAGGTTTGCGTACCCAGATAATGTTTGTTGGGAGGATAATAAATCCCAGTTATGTACGTCCAAATTCAATGGATAGCCCTGTATCTGAGTCGTGCATTGTTCAGATTGGCGGGGGATGTCCAACGGCGGGCACATCATCGAGGAGTATGATATCAGTTCCCGTCCCTACGATGGAAGATTGTTTGACTGAAATTGACTCCGAGTCGGATTCAGAGTATGTTATTTACTGGTTCATCTTCACCGTCACTTTCACTCTCCAGCTCTTCGTCTTCTGATTCTTCTTCTCCTTCTGTCACGTCCGGGCCACACAGCCGTTTCAAGAGATCTTCGAACTCCTCCGGTTCATACCAATCATCGCATAATCTGCCAGTTTCTGGGCCCACTTTCACCGCCAAGTCTGAGCCGCTGCAGAGAGGTTCGTCGCTATGATCAACGGTATCCCACTCTTCGACACAATCAGCAGCCAGACAGGATGCTACCGAGCCGGAGCTATGCATAGATCGAGAAGATGATGGAGCAGGGGATATGGAGCCACCGCTACTAGCTGAGCGACTAGATGATATGGAGTCGCGATCAGAATAAAATGTGATTTATTACGCCTCAGTCCCAAATACAACAAGTAATAATGTCCGAAGGAAAGCATACAATATTGAATAACAATAGCAGTTCCACAGCATTAGGTTTGTGCACCGCGTCGTCGGGAAGTTTTATAAGGAGCTGAATACGATTGACTTACTTCTGCGGCACGTTGCAGGGGCTTCCGGGCAGCTTTCTTGGCTGTGGGACGCGTAGACTTTCCCGTATTCGTAACCTCCTCCAGAACTCTGGGCAAAGGAGGAATAGGTGAAGAGCGCGGATGAACCTCCTCTTCTTCAGTACTCGACTGATCGTCCGACTTGTCCTCTCCGAGATATTGATGAGATGTGCCTCGTCGACACAGCTGTACACAATATTGCTGCAATAGATGGTAAATGCAGTAATTTCACGCCAAGCGCTGTCGCGTAGATGTTCGGGGTCGACACATATCACATTCCACGTTTTGCATTCACAGATTTCGTGCACTAGATTACGTCCAGCCTTGCGAGCCGCTGTTACGGTTTCATGGCAATATGCGAAAGCTGGAATGCCGAGTTTGCCAAGTTCAAGCACCTATAAATGTTTCATATAAGCACAGGATAAGTAGTAGAATCATACAATGTTAGCGGCAAGACCATTTGTCGGTGTGACGACAATCCCTTGTGGTAGCGCGCGAATGGGAAGATCTGGGCAGAGGTGACGGTTCCGGGACATTTCGCACAGTATAAGGATTGGAACAGCAAAAAGAGCCGACTTTCCTCCACCAGTTGCCATACAGCATAAGATAGCTTCGCCATTGAGTACGCGCCTGACCAGGTTATCTTGTGAAGGATAGAGCCCGTCCTTCCATTGCGGGATTTGCTCTTTGACGATTTTGGCGATGGTCCGGAGTCCTTCGGGGTCGTGCCAACAATATTTGGGCGCCATGGTGGCAGACAGAGAGCGAGGAAGGCCAGAGTGAGCAAGAGAGTAGTAGCGGCGCGGACCAAAAGGCCGTGGGAAAGGAATTCAAGCTCCGATGATTAGTAATAAGCAGGCCACATATGTACGGTGGCGCGGTTAACTATAGACTAGGAAAATCCGCAGTTTTGGGGGCCTCAATAATGTTCCCGAAACCCAGGGTATCGGGAACAGAATAGGTGCTCCCGAAACTGTTCCCAAAACAAAAGGTTTTGGGAGCGCAGAAAATGTTCCCGAATCAGAAGGTTTAGGGAACGGTTTCCGACCACCCGATAGCTTCCGTTTCGGGAACAGTGCCGACATCACCGATACTGCTCCCGAAACCTTTAGTTTCGGGAACGGTTTCTGGCAGCCAGAAACAAAAGGTATCGGCTCTCCAGAAACCATTGCCGATACTTTGTTTTTGGGAACGGATTCGGTGTCCCCGAAACAATGAGTGTCGGCAACGGTTTCGGTGTGCCGGAAGCTGTTCCCGAAACCAAAGGTTTCAGGAGCACTGACGCCTAACTGCAGCTCAGAGGCAGCTCAGCTGCGGCTTGCAAAAAATGCAGCTGCAACTCATATAATATTTGAGAAACAGATATATTGGATGTATATACAATATTTTATCTACCAAATTGTTGCAGCCTGCGAACCAATGCATTAAAATAAGATTTGCTGGACATATGTTGGCTGAGATTTTTTGTCCGGTCGAGGTTTGCAAAAATATTGTTGCAATTGAGCTGCGGCTCAGCTGCTGCTGAATTTTTTGCAAGCCGCAGCTGAGCTGCCTCTGAGCTGCAGCTCAGCTGCATGTCAAGACGAGCCCTGGGTCGACCTGGCTGTGGTGGGACAGTGAATAACCCGGCCAGGACGATAGTCGAATAACCCGGTCTGGAGTGATCACGACCGACAACGAGAGGGCAGCGCTGAACAAACCGGCTCTAAAGGGGAAGTTTGGCTGTGGCCATCGAGGCGGGGCGTCGTGAGACTCGAAAGAGGCGGTGGAGTAACCGCCTGGTCACCGAACTCGAGGGTGTCTCGAGGAGGAGATGATATGTGTACAAGCGCCGTTTGTATTTGTGGTGAGAGAGCGCTGTGCCGTTGTCAGGTCGAAGTAGACTTGATATTAGACGAGGTAGAATCTAAGGTACAATGTAGATTCTACTGAGTTTATATACTGTTTCCCCTGAGACTGATGGTTGACCCTTTATGAAATAGCAGGCGATCTTGGGTGTTTGATCCTGACAACGGGCGATCGGGGTATCCCGATCGTCGTTTCGATTGACCGTAGAGACAAATTGAATAACCCCTGGTTGGTTATTCCGAGTCTCGATCGTTGTTAATATCCAATAGAGAGCACAAGTAACCCCTGGTGGGTTATTCCATATGTGTCGTCTTGGCTTTGGTTGGAAATATGTTTCGATATTTGCCAATATCGTTGCTTCGATAACCCGGGATACCCAGGATTAAGGTCGAGCGAAAACGTTGAAGGCATGCCAAATCATGACACTGCAGTTAGGCTTCAGTGCTCCTGAAACCTTTGGTTTCGGGAACAGCTTCCGGCACACCGAAACCGTTGCCGATACTTATTGTTTCGGGGACACCGAATCCGTTCCCAAAAACAAACATATCGGCAATGGTTTCTGGAGAGAGCTGATGTCAGTCCACATACGTAGACCGACATACACCGATGTCGACGCACTTAGACCGATGTAGACAAATGTGGGAAAATCCGGAGCTACTAAATTTAGTGCTCACCAATAAAAGAGTGGGAGGATGGCCATGAGCCGACCGATCCAGTAG
Source organism: Mycena leptocephala (assembly GCA_029378395.1). NCBI lineage: Eukaryota > Fungi > Basidiomycota > Agaricomycetes > Agaricales > Mycenaceae > Mycena > Mycena leptocephala. Next base: position 100,242 of record JARJLF010000325.1, on the reverse strand, counting down.
AATAGGAAAATGCAGGCCAGATCTGCAGTACGAAATTGAGGAGGTGTGTCTACGTGCATCTACGGTGTCGACACACGTAGACATATGTAGCCGACACTGCGTAGCCAGACGTAGCCGCACGTACACCGACATCACAGTGTACACATAGCCAGACGTAGCCGAAGATCGACACATGTCGCAGCAGGTAAACAGTGTACACCTGGGTGTGTCTACATAGGGTGGGAACACAGTGAACACCTGCACGGGGCATTCCATTTAATGTTGCGCGCCCATTCGAGACCTAAAATATGTCCGCCATGCACCTGAAAAATCTCGCTGGTAGGTGCGCCGAGTCTCTGCTTCTGGAAATTAATAATCTTATGGCTGCAAATCCAGCCAACACTCTCTAGGTTTGGATCCTTCTTTCGCTCCGACCACGTGGTACCCCGACTAGGACCCCGGAACTGGGCCAGTGGCACTAGCCTCGAACGCGTCGCCCGACGCGCATTCCACCGCCAACACACTCGTAGTTGACATAATAGACAGTACTAGATTTACAGAAAATTACTACGTGAAAGAAGGATGGCTACGGGCTCCAGGGGAACACCCCCGACTCAGTCGCCGCCTCAACTGGCAACGGACACAGCGGTGCTAAAAGACCTTGACGCTCGTGCAACAGACCTACGGACACGCTATCAGCTAGTGGAGGCAGTGAATAAGAAGACGGCCAACAAGGTCACGGATCCAGCGAGTGCGCGCCAATACCTGGAGGTGAACCACCTGCTAGAGAAAGACACCGAATTTTCCCGGGAGGATCTCTTTGCGGCGCTGATGAGGATGTCGCTGCTGCCGCAGGCATCTCTGGGCAAATTGGCCAATGCGCTACGTGCACTGGCATACATGGGAGAGACGATTGACTCGGACTATGTCCGGGCGGTTTCGGACGCGACAGCAGAGGCAGTGAGCGAGACGATCGCCCCCATTCTAGACGCCGTGGTGAAGAAACAGGGGAAGATGGAGGAGACGGTAGGAGGATTGGTGAGCACATGTTCCATTGTCTCGGCATCGGTCGAGGAGACAAAAACCGAGATGCGAGCGCTGGTGGCACAACTCGAGGTGCTAAAGACGGCGGTGGAGACAGCCAGCGCAGCGTCGACAGCGGCTGCGATAGAGGCGGCGACAGCAGCCAGGGCCACACCGGTAGGGCCGAGGTCGTATGCGACGGCGGCGGCGGCGCCGACGATGACAGCGGAGCAAGCGGCGCTGCTGGCGCGCAATGCACGGAGACGCAGGCAGATCCTTGTGGACAAGCCAAATGACGCGACAGTCAGCGCGTTTGCGTCGCTGACGGAGCTACAGCTTAAGGCGAAGGCGAATCTCGCCCTCACCCTGATGACATCGAAGGAGGAGGGAGCAGCTTTCGTCGGCGCCAAGAGGCTAGAGAATGGAGGAGTGATCTTCGACTGCAAAGACGAAGCGATGGCGACGTGGCTGAAAGGCGCGACGGTGGTGGAGGAGTTTGTAGCCGCGTTGGGGGGCTCATGCGTGTATCGACCACGCAGTGTCATGCTGATTGCAGAGATGGTGTCGGTGGAGGTGAGAGTGGAGGAGCCAGGGACATGGCGAGTGGTCGAGGCAGATAGTGGCCTCGAGGAAGGGGCAATTGTGAGCGCGAGATGGGTGAAGGCACCGGCGCGCAGAGCGCCTAATCAAAGAGTGGCGCACCTGAGGGTCGAGTTTGCAACAGCCGAGGCGGCTAACCATGCCATTGACTATGGTGTTTACTGGCAGGGGACGAATTACAGGGTACGCAAGTCAGACGAGGAGCCGCGTCGCTGCGTAAAGTGCCAGAAGTTTGACGGGCATATCGCGCAAGCGTGCAAGTCCGCGGTAGACGTATGCGGCCGCTGCACGAGAACCACAGAACGCCGGACTGCCCAGTCACGGATTCCGGGGAGAAGAGGTGTGCGAACTGTCAGACGAGTGGCCATGCCGCGGTAGATAGGGCATGCCCTTTCTTCCTGAAAGAAGTGCAGAGGAGGAGGTCGAAGGATCCGACGGCGGGGTACAGATATATCCCGACCTCGGACCCAAAGACGTGGGTGACGACGGAGCGAGCGGAGACGCGACAGACGGGGACTGAGAACATGTCGCGGTGGGGAGATGATGCACCGGGTCTAGGGCAGGGAAGGCTGGCAGGAGGAGCGCCGGGACAAGGAGGGGGAGAATCAGGAGGAGGGTCGTGGGATTGGCGACCAAGACCCCCAGTGACAGGAGCGAATGCAACGCCGAGAGATGGTATGCGCCAGACGACGTTGGCAGACACCTTCCGGCCACGAGAAAACACACGGGGGCGAGGAGGGGGACAGACGGTGAGAGGACGTCCGGCAGCGGGGCCTAGCCCGCTAGCAAGGAGTACTTATGGTCAGTCGTGGGACCGAGAAGGGGACGATCTGGGACCGAACCGGTTTCCACCACGCACTGAGACGGGGGGGGGGCAGGAGATACAACAGGACCCGGCCGCAACCGTGGGCGGAAGCCAATGAGCGCGACCGGGGGGGAAGATGTGCAGCCGCGGAAGATGAAGATCTGGCAACAGAACCTCGACCGCGGCTTGGAGAACCAGCATGAGCTGATTAACGTGTTACTGAGAGAGGGGTGTCATTTCGTGGTGCTACAGGAGCCGTACATCGGCCCAGGTGCGTGGACGAGAGCCGATATGCAGTGGAGGGTGGTATACCCATCGACACATGGAGGAGAAGGAGTGCGTTCGAGAGCAGTGACGTTGGTGAACACGTCGCTGTCAACAGATTCCTGGTCGCAGATGCCGGTAGACTCCCCGGACGTGGTGGCTATTGAGTTCCGGGGGTTGTTCGGGACTCTGCGGATGGTCAACATCTACAACGATGGAGAACATGACGAGACCCTCGTGGTTTTGCGGGATTTTATGCGTGGAGCGAGGAGGAGCCCTCCGCAGGGGGGCCCGGTGTACTATCTGTGGCTGGGGGATTTTAACCGCCACAGCGCACTGTGGGATGAAATCAGAAACTCCCACCTTTTTACAGCGGCAGCGGCCCGAGCTGTAGCGCCACTATTACAGCTGCTAGGACACTACGGCATGAAGATGCCGCTGCCACAGGGTGTGCCGACGTTACGAGCTAAACGTACGGGGAACTTGACTCGCCCCGACAACGTCTTTTGTAGCGACGACTTTCTCCCCTTCTTCATCGCGTGCGACGCCTACCCCGCGCGGACACCAGGCACAACCGACCACTTCCCTATCATCAGCGAGATCGACCTAGTGCCACCAGGGAAAGTGAAGGAGGAGCGATGGAACTGGAGGGCGGCGGATTGGGAGGAGTTGGTGAAGAAACTCGAGAAAGAACTGGCGTTAGAGGAAGAACACGAAGCCTACGCGGATCTGGGCGAGGTACTAGGGGATCTGGAGAAGTTGGATGAGGCAGTGTGGAGATGTGTGGAGGAGTTCGTACCCAAAATCAAGGTATGTACACGCTCGAAGCGCTGGTGGACACCCGAGCTCTCCAGTTTCCGCAAGGAGAAGGAGAGGCTCGCACGCAAGTCTTACCGACAACGCGACATACCGGACAGCCCGGCACATGAGGAATACCGCACAGCGCGCAATACCTTTTCGGACCGCGTACGAATGGCGAGACGCCGACACTGGGTGGAATGGCTAACCAGATTGACGGGGCGGACGTATGGACGGCAGGGCAGCTCATGAAGAGCGCTGGGGCAGATGGAGGGCGCTCGAGGGTCCCGGACTTGAAGAGGAAGGACGCAAGAGGAGTGGTGGAGGTGGCGGCGACGAATGGGCAGAAGAGCAAATGGATGGTGGAAGAGTTCTACCCGAGGCGAGGCGTAGGTGCAACTGATCCCCCAGCGGACATTGTCTATCCGGAGCCGATGTGGAGGTATACACCAATAACGGAGGGCATTCTACACCAGGTGATCGCCAAGATGAAACCGTGGAAGGCCACTCGCTCGAGGACATTCCCCAACTCGGTGTACAAATTTACCGCCGCACTGCTGGTTCCTCGACTATGCAAGATTTACCGTGCACTCGATGTCTACCAACACGAACCCGAAGACTGGAAGCGGACGGAGACTATAGTCGGACGCAAGCCAGGAAAGCCGGACTACTCAGCGGTAGGAGCACATCGCCCACTCATACTTTCGCATGGACATGCACGGGTTCGCAACGCAGCGAAGACTTTCCAAGTTGCCACCAACGCAGAGCGTTACAACATGCTGCCAGACAACCATTATGGGGGGAGAGCGGGACGCACAGGGGTGGACATGGTACAGGGGATAGTGAAGAAGATTAAAGACGCGTGGAGAAGAGGGAAAGTGGCGACGTTACTGCTGAGGGACGTCAAGGGGGCATTCCCAAGTGCGATGATCTCGCGGGTGGTGCACAACATGAGGATGGCTGGAGTACCGAAGGGCCATACTGACTGGATGGAGCGCAGGTTCGAAGGTCGCTCAACACGCCTTGTTTTCGATGACTACGTCTCGGATTATTTCCCTATAAACGACGGCCTCGATCAGGGTGATCCCCAGTCTGTCATCTGTTACCAGTTCTACAATTCCCCACTGGCGCGGATCCACAACGACTCCGGAATCTACATTGACGACTATCACGTCCTAGCGATTGCGGACACTCTGGAGGAGACGAGCAGGATGGTAGTGGAGGTGGTAAGGAAGGAGGGGGGTGCAGACGAGTGGGGGATGACACACAACAGCATATTTGGTGCAGCGAAGGACCAGGCCTGCCATTTTTCGCGACGCAAGGTGTTACAGACACAACCTTTCGGCCAGAAGAGCATCTGGGTACCCGAGAAGAGGCCGAACTTGGTGATCGGCGACAACATTGTGAAGCCGAGCAAGGCAGTGAAGTTGGTCGGGATCTGGCTAGACGAGACGCTGACTTGGAAAGAGCAGGCGGCAGCGGCGGTAGCGAAAGGACAGGAGTGGATCATAAATTTTCGGCGTCTCTCTCAAGTTGCGGGTGGAGTAGGGATGACTTACATCCGTCAGCTATACCTGGCCATCTGCATTCCACGTATGCTTTACGGAGCGGAGATATGGCTCGCACCTACACACCAACGAATCACAGGGGCCAACCGCAAGAAGGACGGACGAGCGGTCGTCAAGAAACTGACATCGGTGCAACTACGTGCGGCTCGTCTAATGCTGGGTGGGATGGTATCGTCTCTGGGCGACATGCTGGACGCCCATGCCGATCTCCTGCCCATGAACTTAGCCATCGACAAGTTACTGCAGAAGGCTGCGACACGCTATGCCACTCTGCCAGCAACCCACCCACTGCATAGTGCCGTCGCCAACGTGGCAAGATACGGACACGTCAAAAAGCATCCATCTCCGCTCCATTTTCTAATGACGACTTACAGCGACGTGCGGCAACACTTAGTGGAGGAGATCCCGGCGGCGCGAGCACGGGCGAGCTGGGAGGCGCCGCTGGAGGTACGCATCGCTTCGTCTAAGGACGAGGCGAAGGATTGGGCGCTGGAGGAGACGGCGAGGGTGACTCTGTTTTCGGACGGGTCGCTCATAGACGGAATGGTAGGGGCAGCGGCGGTGTTGTGCGTAGGGGGGTGGTGAAGAGAACAAAGGGGGTGCGACTAGGGTCAGCAAAGAGGTATGGAGTTTACGAAGCAGAGGGAGTCGGACTGGTGCTAGCACTGGAGTGCTTGAGGAAGGAGATGGATGAGCAGATCGACGGGATAATCCCATTGGGAGTGGACAACACCTCGGCGATACGGGCTACGATGTCTGCCAGGCCGGGCGTGGGGCGTTATATCTGGGACATCTTCCATCGCCGTTTAACGGCAGTGAGGGGAAAATTCCCAGGATTTCGCCTTCGCGTCGACTGGACCCCAGGCCACATCGATATCCCAGGCAACGAGGCAGCAGACGAGGCGGCGAAACGCGCAGCCCAAACAGGTAGCTTTGGAGGGACTCTCAAGCTCCTGACGGACTTGCCTTACAGCAAGTCGGTGTTAGCGCTTACCCATGCGCGGGTACTCCAGACGGCGGCAAAGAAGCAGTTCACCCGGTCGAGCCGCTATGCACGAATCAAAGATATAGACAGCAGCATGCCCTCACCGAAATTTCGGAGGCTCACCAAACCCTCCCCCGCAAACACGCTTCCCTTCTCTTCCAACTCCGTTCGCATCACGCCCCACTAGCCAAACACTTACACCGTCTAAAGAAATCACCGAGCCCCACCTGTCCTTGTTGCGAGCAGCATGACGAGACAGTAGAACACTACCTGCTTTTCTGCCCGGCCCACGCCGGAGCCCGTCGACAGCTTCACTCCGCTAACAGACTCGCGACACTCCTCAAACACCTGCTCACTGATCCCAAGCTCCTTCCCGACCTCTTCATCTTCATCCAGCGCACCAGACGATTCCACTCCGTCTTCGGAGACTTCAAACTGCTAGAGCGACCCGATGACAAGTAGATTTCTGTTTATAAATTTTCCTCTTACTTACTATAGACATGTTTCTTGGACCTTACCCAACACCTACTAAACGTAGAGGCCCGGCCTTATACCCTTGCGGATTCCCCGCTCCGCGCTCGTCTTGTCACGAGTTGCACGCCGTAGAGTAGCTACACCCCCAACGATAAGATTTACTATATCTATTACGAACGTAAACAACATAGTTAGAATATTTCTACCATATGCCTTAGGCACAAAGGAAATAAAACATGGAAACAAAAAAAAAAAAAAAAAAAAAAAAACTCTCTAGGTTGTGACCAAGTCGTCCGGAACATTAACATGGATGTTTAACTGCCTCTAGCTTTGTTTAATTCTCAACTTCTCTGCGTATTCAATTCCTTCGCGGTGTGACTCCTACTGTATTTTTTAAGTATCTTGTACCTCCATAGCGTCTTAGCAGCCAATTAAATTTTGTTCTTTTATGAAACAAATTTAGAGTCCTCCTTGAGTTCTCGTGAATCCTCTTTTGTCCTTCCTTTTTCGAATTCTTTTTGGTGTTTGTCCCCGTTGATACCCAGTAGAACGAAATAAAAACCAACGTAGGTGAACGATGGTACAGCTGTGCCGATGTCCCCTTGCCGACGGCGATCGGCGCACTTTGACCCATGTAGACGAACGTAGGCCAGAGTGTGCCTACATGGGGTCGGAACGCAGTGAGTGTTTGAATAGTCGTTCTTGCAAAAGAATGTAAATACTACTCATGACCAACATTGATGAAGTGAACGGCTGGCCTCCTCATTTGAGAAGACCATCCCAAATCGAAAATTGCAGCTTTCTGCAAGTGCTCTGCCAGAGCGGAAGGTGTCACGGATTTATCCATGGAGCAAGGGGCGCGGATGCGTTGTTTGGAGCTGTATGAGACACGTGATTGCTCTCAATTTTGACCGCAATGACTTCATGCCGCAAGCCCCGTCGCGCATTCTCGCTGACCCGCCTGTCTTCTGCACGTTGGCAGCAAGATGGTGAGAAGGCCCCCATCTCTCCGCTCCACATTTCCGGCGTCTCCAGGAGCATCTCCCATGGCAGGCACGCCCCCACCCATCTTTATGTGTCCTGCCCCTCCCGCCATCCATTCACCCCACCCGCACCTCAAAGTACTGCACACCCCCCCATTCATCTCTGTCGCGTCAATTGTATCTGTAGCTGACACCCACGTCGATGTGCATGCCCGCTGCCCTCTTCCTGCACTGCTGTGCGTGTCTGTCCCACCGTCTGCACTCACCGACCTTGTGCTACAGCTTGCCATACTCTCAGCTACGGTGCCGTCAATTGCCTGCTTGCCCCCTGCCCAACACACCCTCGCCTTTCCCCGCACATCCACCCCGCACCTGCGAGCCGCCCTCCCTCGATGCTTGCGCGTCCTCCAAACGGATCCTACTTCACCTCAAAATTACTTCCTTCCTCCTTGGCTGCTGCACTCTATCATGGGCATCCGCCTCTATTCACACTCGCCGATAAATCCTCCCGCCTCTGCCTCGCCCTGTTGCCTCGTGCCCCGTGAGCGCTCTCCACGCCACTAGTACTCTTCTCTCACTGTCCTTCCACTTGAGCTATCCCATCAGTCACACAGAGGCATCTAGTGCCTTTTCAGCGGATCCAGCAAGTGGCACGGGCTACATTGTACGGGTCGCCAGGGCAACAGGTAACACTTAATGTTTCCCCTCCGTCCGAATTCACGCGGTCCATGCTCCCCCCATTTCGCATCTCCACTCCCTTCCTTTTCCCGCATTCCGCCATGTCTCGCTTCCCTGGGTGCACGAGCCTCGTTGGGCGGGACCACGGCGCTTCTGTTCTCACAGCATTCTAGTCGCACATCCTGCACACGTTCTTCACACCAGCACCTTCTCACCTTTACCGACTCTTGTTCGATGACTTTGCACCCACACAAGCATTTGTCCACGCAGATGAATACTTCTATGAGGTGTGGTGCACGCCACGGTTGCCCATGTTTTCCTTCAAACTTGCTTCGGGCTTCCGGGGTTCGAGTCCTCGTGTTCGAATTCTGCGATGTCGGCTTTGGGTTTCTTGTTTTTTTTTTTTTCGGTGATTGGTGTACCTCGGGCCATCTGCTCGTTGGCATGTGCATACCTACCAGCCAATTCTGTGGGACGACCGTCCGCTAACTAACTCCTTTTCGTTCCCAAAGGAGTATATATATCGGATAAATTCCACGGACCACGCCATCTTGGGTAAATTTTACGCTGTTCAGTCTTCTGGTATCGCTCAGTACTCGGTCTTTGGTTTCTTCAGCCCTCCATCACTCACGACTTCGCATTTGTTATCCTCCTCCCTTGTCCACACCAATCCAACAACTAAGCCCACGCTAGTAGTCTCTCAGCTCGGGTGTGCGTGTACGGTGCACCGCTGCATTTTGTAGAGGTACATATGTGCCGTTTGGTCTGCAGCTAGACGGGGTTCGACTCCCCACGCCCGAATGCCAGGAAAGTACTCCAAATTTCGTTTTTTTTGAAAAATAAATTAACACCCCTAGGCCCGGCTTCCCAGACATTCCGCGTCTTTCTGGAAACTCTGAGTAGGTCGCGCAACCCCACCCATCCCTCTTCCAATGTGACGAAAGAACGTTCATCTGGTTCCCTCGTTCACTTTACACCGTCTGTTTTTACGGTACCCTCGAGTGCAGATCTCTCGTCCATTTCACACCTGGCTGGTACTAGACATCCATCCCTTCTAGTTTCACCCATCCTACCCGCCTCCTGTGGCCCTTCTTCTAGTGGAATCCTTACAATTAATTCCATGAGTGCATCCTCTGTCAGGAATCCTGGCGCGTCTTCCGCCCACTCCGAACTCCACTTCACCTCTGAAATGTCCAATTCAGCTCTCATCCTTCTCGCCCCAATCCCCAAACTGTCTGCAACATCGTCCTTTCCCTCACAACATCGGTACCGTCAGAACCACCTCTGTCACTTGGTTATGCTGTTTCTCGTAGTTGAGACGTCCATCGATTGCGAGCGCTGCTGGACGGGGTTCAACTCCCCGCACCCAAATTTCATCTTGGTTTGATCTTTTTTTTTTTGTATCCATTGACCAAGGCATGGTTAGTCTGTAGTTAACCGCGCCACCGTGTAGAGTGGCCGCATTATTACAAATCATCGGAGTTTGAAATCTTGCCGGGCCTAGTTAGCACCTCCAAAACCCCCCATCTTCAAACTTTGGGAGAGGGAGGGTATTTAAATCTATATCTAATCCCAAATATCTGTTCAAAATTGTCTTTTCAACTTCCATTCTCGCGGAATAGAAAGAGCAGATTATGTCAGGATTTGTCATCTGTTGAGCCATCAAAGTTCAAACTCCCGGTTCTTTGACTCTGCCGCTGCGAGTTAGGGGAGAAAGTTGCTCAATTTATGCTAATAAATACTAATGGGGCAAGGAGATTTTGACGCAGCACTGACGTTTGACGCATGCAACGTCAGTCTGCGTCAGTTGAATTTGCGTCAATGTTTGAACTGACATTTGCTGCCGTCCCTGAGGCCTGATATCCCGGGGGCATCTAGTAGGGTCCTTAGTACATCGTTTACAGCAAAAAAACATACAGATAGTCATCGTTGAGGTCGTTGAAAACCTTTGACTAGATTCCGTGCAACGTCAATCAACGTCAGTAAACGTCAATGTGACAGCGTCACAAACGTCACTGCGCCGATTTTCAACGTCAATCCAGCGCCTTGCAACGTCAATCGTGCGCCTCGCAGCGTCAGTTGCGCCTTTTGTTTGCGTCAGTCTGCGTCAATCTGCGCCGGTTCTGCGCCGTGACGCAACGTCGATGTGACCAGTCCGCGTCACCTCAACGTCAACTTCAACTTTCTCCGCGTTGCCAACGTACCCTCTGCGCTGGTACTGTGTCGCTCAATGCCGCTCTCTACAGCACTACTGTCCATGGAACCGCCCGTGGCTCTTCCTTGGGCCTATACCCAGGATTATTCAATCTCTGGCACCACTCTGGCCGCGGCCCGCCCATGTCTCTCACTCGATGTCTCATGCTAAGCTTTGATGTCGAGCCTCAGACTCATTCTCGCACTGCTTAGTATCCTTTTTTGAAGGCATTGTCCTCCAACTCGACAGAGATATTCGATCTATGTTACAGCAATTCACGCCGCCGCTGCATCGTTCAAGTTGGATGTTGTATTGTTGAGGTTGATTGAATTTATCCTGAAGTCTAGTTCCAAGATTTCCAGCTCTCAAACTCTTCCAATTCATTCGTCGGGTATGCATATAGGCTCAAAAGTGCGCTGGCGGCAATTTCAAAGCTTCAAGATTGTGTGCGCCGCTAAACGTCAGTCCGTGCGCCGCTCTGCGTCAGTGCACAGCCACCCTGCGTCAATTGTACGTCGACGTTGACTGACGCATCCAGAGATGAATTTTGAGATTAATGTTGTGAACGACTGTAATAATGCTCTAGATATGCCCGGTGACCACCGCAACCTCGCAATGTCGACCCTAACCAAGATATCCAGGAAATAGTGATATGGTTGGAAATAGTGTCTCGAGTGGATGGACGGCAAAAACACCCCAGACCGCCAAAAGAGCTTCAATTGTGGGTGCCCCATATCATACCACGGCCAATACAGAAGAGAACTCTCAGCTTGAAGGCCATCCTTTAGGTCGGGCAGCCACCAGGAAACTTTCTAGCCACTAGAGGTCAACCTCCACCCTGTGAGAGCTCCTCGAATGGTATCAATTTGCTTCACTTTGCCAAAATTGAATGCTCATCATCTCAAGAGCTCAATTTTGGGCTGAATCTGGACTTCACCAATGTGTATGCCGGCCTGCGTCAATGGTGCGTCGCTCTGCGTTAGTGCACAGCCATTCTGCGTCAGGATTTCACTGACGCTGACTGACGCATCCAGCAATGCCATTGTAGATCAATGGGTAAATACTCCCCTGCGAAGCCTGGTAAAATACAGAGCCTGTTATCTGAACACAGGATGAGTTATTGACGAAATATTTGGCTCGGGAATACTTTACGAGCCAAATGGACGCAATATTGACAGCACGGCGAGGCGGTGAAAATCGTGAATCCGCCGTGAATAAAACCATGCCCAACCCTCTGAAGGTGTGGCCAATAAATTCAGCAGAAACAGTGAGTTCAACTGATGGGGATTTGACTGCAAATTCACCAGGGTTATACAGGCCTCGAGATATGTTGGCAGACACCAGGTTCCTTGCCTTTTGTTTCCAGGCATTGCAAGTGCCCAATTAAATTCCGTTAATAGGGCTATAGACCGACTATTCTGTTGAAGACCTGAGCCCAACAGTATGCATTCAGTCCGCCATTTATAGTGTTCCCGATTTGAGTATTCTCCGATATTTAATAGTCAAATTCGATCAACTCAACATGACTCTCAACTCCGCCCGCACTGCCAATGAGCCACTGTGCGCCGTTGCTGCGTCACTGAAGGCCGCTCGACCCAGTCTCCTATGCATCACTGTCCATGTGCCCGATGGATTTATCTCACACTCTTGAAATTATAGTGTCGGGCCACTTTGGGCGCCCATGTCTCGCACTCCTGCTTTATGGTTGAACCTCACTGCGGGCAGCCATTCTCACCTCTTGTAGGTGTATTGTGTCGAGGATTGTATTTCAACGTAATTGCAACGGGTTAGCAACTCTCTCTATATCTCGATGAACAATTCCCGCCGCCATGGCCTCAATCAGATGTCGTATCGTTGGGATCAGTTGAGTTGTCTCTGCAGGTCTCCTTTCAGCATTTGCGGCTTCAAAGCTCATCCAATTCATTACTCGTGAGCGGGCATTGAATTGAAAGTCTTCCAGCCGTGCTGGCTAGGCTGCACAACTGTGTGGCTGATCTGCGTCAGTAGGTGCATCGCTCTGCGTCAATGCACAGCCACCCAACGTTAGTTGCATATTGACGTTGACTGATGCATATTTTGGGATTGATGATTAATGGACTGAATAACTCTCCAGTGATATCGGGTGACCAGTTTTACTCGGCAATTTCCTCGTGAACCAAGCTCTTCATGAGATGATATTTTAATCAGTGTGTGGTGTACTGGTGCCTCAAAATCCCAGGCTCCTGCGTCGTCGCCCCCTCTGGGGTAATAGCTTGTGGGAGCGCACATACCATACAGAAATGAGGCCGTAACAAATTTTCGTGTTTTTCGAAGTGCATGCAAGATGTCGTATGGATTAGGGCGGTAGTCACCTCCGAGGCTGTTGTATACACATGATCTAGGTATCAAGCAGCGCCAGTTTGAATTGCCAGGCAAAATAACACGCAGAGTCACGCAACTAAAACATCTGGATCTGACCCGCACAGCAGCCATTAGAAAGAAAAACAGGATCCGCGGGTATCAATGCAGTGGATGAATATTTAAAGGCAGTGGGAGGAGAAAAATAACAGGGCTATTTAGCGACAGTAATATGAGTACAGATCAAGTGCATGGACTTACAAGCACCTTATCCGCAAGACTTCTACATAACATCAATGTTTTGACACCCGTCGACGCCTAAAACAGCTTGCCTGCTCACGGGAATGCAAAAGATAATTTTGGGAACCACGCGCATCGCCAAGGGCGTGGCACACGCGATTTGCTCGCCGGAATGCAAATATGGGCTGCAAGGGGCCCCAATCGACACTGAAATTGCCACGCACCCGGTGGAGATTACTTTTGGTCTTGATTTTTTCTCTGCCTGGCCTCATATCTAGATTCCAGGAGATTTGCAGAAGATGGTTGAATCATGGGAGTATCCGTCGTTGTGAATCTCATAGCGGCAGGGCTGTGACTGGTCAATTCACTAAAATCAGTGGCATTGAATGGTTTGCCGCGTTCTTGGCATACATGTATTTTAATGGCGTGAAAGCCCCGTGAGCAGCTCGCGCGCCCAAAGAATAATCTCTTGCGCAAATCCCGCGAGATTCTATGCTCTTGCCCTGATTTTCTGAACCATGTCCGGTCACAAAAAGGTGGTCAGTTCGGCACCAACGAGATATTGGCGGTTGAAACACACTCCTGCGTAACATTTCAGACTCGCCTTAGGTCAGGTATAATAAACTGAAACCCCCTAATCATTTCTGTAGGACAATTAAAGATAAACAGTGCATGGTGCCAATTGGTGGCCCGAGAATTGGTGAGCAGAGTTGCAGAGTTCACATCACTCATGTTCCGCGCCACTGAAGGTCTCGAGTGGATGCGGCGCTGAATGCGTGCGTCAATCCGGAATCCCACAGGATGACTAGCCAAACGTGACACTGCGCCAGTGTGACAGTATGCGTCAATCAAGCGCTGATCTGCGTCAATCGACAAACGTCACAACGTCAGTCAAACGTCAGTGCAACGTCAAAGCGTCACTTTCACCCTGCCCATACTAATGTGCCTTCACATTTGTGAAAAACTTGTTCTGGAATCCATACCAGCATCCGAATTGTTTTTTGTGATTTGTAATAAGCAGGCCACTGATCGTTCGATCGACCTTATCAACAAACTACAGTACGAGCACTAAATTTTTTGTAGTATCTGTCCATGAGAGCCTAAGGCATGGTTGGTGCATCATCAAATTCGATCATCTTGTAACTTGCATACCTGCAGCAATCATGTTTCATAAAGGAGGAAATTTGAATCTGATCTCGAGTCTGGCCTGTAAGTAAGCCAGCCAACCAAGTCGACAGTCGTTGTGATGTGCTTCAACAGGTATTCAATCCGGTGCGGTGCATGGAGCACGGCTGCGCGGAGTTACAGCGAAAAACCTTTATGCTCGCAGCAGATTGGGGTTCGACTCCCTACGCCCGAACTGATGAGGCTCAGATTTTCTTTTGTCGATCTTATGCAGGCTTCCGAGTTATACTAGTAGTGGCAAGTGTTCGTGTTTCCCGTGAGCTCTTTCTGCCAGACTGACACATGTCCTCAATTGGTCCTCTGAGTTATCGCCGATATCACCCTAACCTCACCCAGACCACTCCAAGCCCAATATTGCGATACTGAAAGATGCATAAACACATAGTGGATGGCGCACAGCTGCGCAAATTAGATGGCTTCGCACAGTAATAATCTTCCTGGAGGGCGGGGTTCAACTCCTGTATCCGGAATTTGCGCACTCAGTCGCTATTTTCCTCTTTTCCCCCATCATCTCTCTCGCTCTCTCTTTCGCTGAGTCTGTTCGTGTTTTAGATTCCTTTTCTTTTTCCCCGCTCTTTCCTTTGACTACCGGTCGATTTCTAGGTCTATATGTGTCTAGGTAGTCCTCTCACCTTTCTGGATCTGGTTTTTGTGCACATCCACATGAAAGAAATTCAGTGCCCTCTTGCGAAGTAAGTAACTTTTGTGCCGCAGCCGATCCTCCCGAATCTATCTATTCATCTATCTCTCAACAGTCTTCATTCGATTGCGGTGCACAGGGCACAGCTGGCCAGCCTCCATGTTCACTCTGATCGGCTCAGCTCGCAACAGCCCGGGGTCCGACTCCCCGCACCCGGAATTCGTGCACTGTGATCTCTTTTCTTTTCTTTTTCCCCCTTCCCCATCTTCTTCCCTCTTTCTCTTTCACTGACATTGCTCAAGTTTATCACCTGGATTTCCGGCGGGACCACCCACTGCTTTGGTTGGGAAACGCTGGTAATGAGTCCGTGTTTCATGTGTGCGTATGTCAACCACCAATATTTCTTTGTGCGTGCAGATCGACCCGTCTTGTGTGCATATACGCATAAATATTTCTCTGAAAGCAAGTTGCTGCCCACTCTCTGTCACTTTTCTCCCCTATCTCCATACACCCAGCCGGATACTTCAATCGAGTGTGGCACATGGCGCACAGTTGCGCGACATGGCCACGTTGTCATTTCCCAGAAGGCTAGGGTTCGGCTCCCCACACCCGAAATCTGTCAGCACCCGATTCATTTTCCTATTTTCCCTATGTAACTCTCTCTCACTCTCTGTCCCTTCCAGACTCTGCTCATGCCCCTCGAATTTTGGTGGGACCACCTTGTGGGCTCGATGAATCCACTTTTGGTGCACGCGCAACTCAAATTAATGCGCTGAAACGGTGCACTTGCGTGCAAAAGTGAAATCTAATATCAAAAAGAGCAAGACAACGTCTGCTCAATTTAACACCAAATAAAACACTGACTACTACTCAATAATGCGCGTGTGTGTGTTCGGGGAGGTAGGATTTGAAAACCCTTCAACCTTAAGAACAAGTGGTTGTAATTGACTTTTATGGTTGTCAAACCGTTGGAATAACCGTAGTTAATTTAAACAACCCCCAAGTTGTAGTGGCAAGGTAATAGAACCCACAAGACTGATAAGTCTTGCTGAACTAAATAGCTGGTAAGGCTAAGACTCAAAAGAGCTTTGTGCCAACAAGGGGGGTGATAATTCACTGTCTATCTAGTACATTTGGAGGAGCTTTATAGTGTTACTGGCTACTGCGGGTTTACAAACAATATAATAAATTAGCGGAGAGAGAAAGAGCATTGGTAAGTGCCCAGATAAATAGAATAGAACATCCCTACTGCCCAGCCTTAGAGAACAGAGCATCCAGCCTGCTCAGATCTTGGGATTTAACCATCCGAGCAGCTTTAAAACACTATTTCTAAGCCAGTTCTCCCTACCAAGCCCATTATTAAGTGACATGTACTCAACAATAGACCAATCAACCTTACAAACCTTCCTACAGGCTGTATTATTATTTCCCTACGCGAAGACTAAGTGCGCATCGCGCTATTAGACCTCTTAATCATCCATTTACAGGTGTGTTGTTCTCTATTTGTTCCCTCTTCCAAGACGCGCTGGGACACATGACCACTTCAGGGCCGGGCTCTCCAGTTCCAGAGTGCGTACACAGTTCAACCTTTAGTTCAATAGACTTTAATGGCAATTCAACTGATTCCTTCAATAACTCCCTTGGTTACCTGGCATCCATATTGACACTGAACTTGCTACACGGTGTAAGGCTGGTGCTTGTGCTACGCCCTGCACACCGCCTCACGGCCCCTTCAACTGAGTCCTGGACAAGAACGTACAAGGCGCCCGTTCATCCAAATCGGGAATCGAAGTTACCAAATCCGGTTCTCATCAAACGTACGCAGCTTACGGTCCCCATCCAACCCTCCACATCGTTTGTACCACCCGCCCGACTAGCCATGACACTCGCTGGACGCCCCCATTACCCGAACTCCGCCTTTGCACGACTCGCACCTCACTTACGAGCACGACACCACATGCTACGTCCCACAAGAGGGGTACGGTCCAACCAATAGTGGGCATCTTGGCCTCGGTTGCCTCTTCCCACACCTAGGAACTCACCAACGAGCGACCGCAAGCCTCGTCCGTTCCAGTTTCTACTCGCTCAAACTACTTGAAACCCACTCAGATGCGTCCGGACGTGTCTTCCGACCAGTAACTGACCATTTGGGATCCAGAAACTCGCTCCGCGATGGAACGGGTCCTGCGTCCGTACCAGTTCGCATCATACACTCTGAAAATGAACCCCAAAATTCGAACGCAAGCCTCGTCCGTGGCCCCAAATACTGAATGCACGCCATGTCTGCTCCTGCGAAAGCACCCTCAAACGCGAAGGGAATGGAACCGAACGAGTGGGCATCAAGGGGACGGTCGAGAGGCGAAGAGGTATAAAAGGATAGCAGAAAAGGGCGTTGTAGTCAGTCAATTTTCGGAGCTCAGTTCTCCCCCACCACCTGTACCCCCACCTGTGCAACTAAGCTTCGCTCACACCGAGTTGACCACATCCTCACTTGCCTCTAGCAGGGCATTTCATTCTCACACCTCCTTTAGCAAGGTCGCAACTCATCGGACCCCAAGTCATATCATCGGGCTTCCCCATTATAGGATCACCAACTTCGCGAGCTCCACGCTTTGTAGAAGTCGGCCTGGGTGAAGCCATATTAGTTTAAATCGCCGGCTGCAACCCAGCGTCACGACCGGACGTACCATACGTTCGACTGACCAGCACCAGCCAGCGTCGCTGTCACTTGATTAATAACCGTCAAACATTGTATTAAGTCTTCCACCTTCGTTGGGAACATCGGGGAAACACGAGGAAAGGATCACAGCATAGGGCATCGGATTTTACGGGAAACAACGCGTCGTTCACTCGAGCTTGCGACCCAGGACAGGTAACTATTGCCCCCACACCCATTTACAGCTAACAGCAGGTACCCCCAACACAAACTCACGGAACGGACGCCTCGTGCAATCCCATACAACACTCTCACTCGGACAACGCACGCGTCCCAATCCTACATCCCCACTATCCTCCAGCGTTAATTAACCCCTAGAGGCCGAACATGCTGTCTATTTGATAAAACAAATTCTCATAGCGGCGCCGCGGTCCTTATCACAACTGGAGCCCACCGCGAGGGGTTTTTACCGTGGATTTTAGACGGAGGAGGACACTAGACCGTGCCAATACATCGGTGAACACGCCCTCACGAAACTTACGCAGCAGAAGAAACGTGCTACAGGAGATAACCCTTGCAGAAAACGACCCTACCACCTCCGTATCATCAGCTCCCACAGCTCTTGTACCCATCGTCCACCAACCGCCGGAGGAAGAATCACCTCTTACTTCCCTTCCATCTTCACCAGAGACGCCCACCGACTCTCTTTCTCCCGAAACTTCGTTAGACTCGGTCCCTACAACCACCAACCTATCCAATACTCTTTCATCAGAGTCCACCCTCTCAGACTCACCTTTACCCGACTCTCAACCTACCCCTATCCGAAAGCGGATGACGAAAATGTTACCCGGACGTACGGCCCGTGGGGCTCCCGAGTTCGATGGAAAGGCCCTTAGCCTTAAACGCTATTGGGAGGATGTCGAGGAAGTCGCAGAGTCATGCGAAAAGACCACCGATGCGGAAAAGATAAAGGTCGTGTTCCGATATATCGATCGGGAGGATGAACTTCTGTGGAACGGAAGTATCACAGCAGGCCAAGCGGTCACGTGGACCGAATTCAAAACGAAGATCCAAGAGTTGTACCCAGGCTCCGACGGCCATAAAATCTTCACCACAAATGATTTAGACGCTGTGATGCGGACTGCGGTTTCTTGACTGTCAGACGAATGTTACGTCTGTGGGTACAGTACTGCAGAAAAGGTATCGTCCTCTAGGGGGAAATTTGTGTAGCAAGTGTCGGGTGGTTTTTATTCCTCCGAAGTGCGATGGGTTAAGTTACAAGGGATAGATCTTTAGATGGGTGGGCAGGATCTGTTATTTTACAGACTTTCAGCACGGAGCACTGAGAAGCCTTGGTGCGCTGGGGAGTGTGGAGTTCGTTCCTTTTCAGCCTTCCAGGGTCCGATAACTCGGTTGCGTATCCTATACAGGCTCCTTTCGAGGGAGGACGGGAGGAGTCGCGGATAGAGTCGTGTTACTTCCTCTGGGTGTTTGCTCTGTGCAGTGGGTGGGATTTTCTGTGCTACGGTTTTATTTCTCCGTTTCGATCTTCTTCTCCGTTTAATGTGCGGGACCTCGGGGCCTGTTTCGAATCTTGTAGCCTAAACTCCGCAATTCCCTTCCTTTGGGACCCCTTTCTTTATGTCTCCGCTTGAACCTCGAGGCGAGATATTCGCTGACGAGGTGACCGTGCTGGTTGGTAGATGGCTATGAGGACTGGATTTCTCCGAGTTGTCCCAAGTCAAAGACCGTTTTGCCTTCCGATACTACTCGGTCGGAACAGTTACACGCTAACAGGAATTCTGTTGCTGGCTGTTTTGATACCACTCCACCTTTGGTATGTGGCGTTTTATCGTTTTCAGGATCTCCTATACGACCTGGTCCTTTTTGTGGTCGGAGTTCCCTACCGGAAGCGACTAATTGGCCACTCCTTGCGCTCCGGGTCTTGCGTAAACCTGTACTTTGTGGTACTTCGGTTTGTGTCCGTCTCGTGTCCGAAGACGGAGGAAGAGTTTCTTTCTGGGCTTGTGAAAGCCTTGGGATTTTAGGTGGGGAAATACAAGATACATTCTCGAATAATACGCCAGGCTTTTATACCCTTTGCCCAGCCACCGGTACATCGTCCTGTCATGCGTTCTCCATTCTAGACACAGCCCTTCAGCCCACAAGGTAGCTCCTACCCCCTTTTGGCCTGAAGGAGTCTGCTTTCCTCCTCACCTTTGCTGGTGAGGCGCCCGTTGACGGAGGTTCTCCTATAGCACCGCAATTAGCCTGGTCGAGCCCCTCATGCTCGTAGAGCCCATTTCTCTTTTGTCCTGATACGTTTCCACGAATTGGTTACCTCCTTTCCAGAGCGGAGACCATTTACAGCGTAGTTCTTGAATTGGTCAAATTCTTTCACTGCGGAATTCGTCCCCTTGTTGCGTTGGTGTCGTTCCTGATTTGTTTCGCCCATTCCTCCTTGTCGGAATTCATCTCCTTGTCCTATTGATACCATTCTTGACTTGGTTGACCTATTCCTCCTTGACGGAGTTCGTCTCCTCGTCCTATTGATACCATTCTTGACTTGGTTGACCTATTCCTCCTTGACGGAACTCATCTCCTCGTCATGTCGATACCATTCTTGACTTGGTTGACCTATTCCTCCTTGACGGAGTTCGTCTCCGAGCTCCATATCCATACCCTACTCGACTTATAACCTGTTTTTACTACGTTCGGCGCCTGGCTCGGCTTCGCCAGCGAGGTGCGGCAAAGCCGAGCGAGGCGAAGGGGAGCGAGGCGAAGGGGAGGGAGGCGAAGCGGAGGGGAGGCGAGGCAGAGGGGAACCGCGAGGCAGAGGGGAACCGCGAGGCGGAGAGGGAAGCGCGAGGCAGAGAGGGAAGTGCGAGGCGGAAGGGCGGCGAGCGGGCGCAGCGGAAAGGCAAGCAGCGGAGAGTAAAGCGCGAGGGCGGCGAGCGCGAGGATGCGGAAAGGGCGAGCAGAAAAGAAAGTGGCGGAGAGGGAAGCGCAAGGCGGAAGGGAAGTGCGGGGCGGAGGCGCGATGCGGAAAGGCGGCGAGCGGAAAGGAAAGCGGCGAGCAGGCGGGAAAGGGAAGTGCGAGGCGGAGGCGCGATGCGGAAAGGCAGCGGACGCATGGGAACCGAGGCGGAAGCGGGGCATGAACTTTTTATTGTGGAGTAGTGGTGCGCGATGATGGGAAATGTGAAAAGGGAGAGCGGGGAACAGGGTATATGTGAACGGGGCTTCGATCTCGAATGCGGTGTGGAGTGCCAAAGTCACCTTTACCAACGCTTATGTCGCCGAGTGTTATTGGAGTTCCGTTGGCGTTTTGTCCCTTGTGTCCGTTCTGTTGAAGTCTCTCTCCGCTGTCCGTCCGCACCGTTGTTTTATGTCCATGTCCGTTTGTCTTTAACTCGTTGCGCATTCGGGCGTTCGCCAGAGTCGACACATAGTGGAGCCTCACAACGTGTACGTCACTGGTCGGGCGTCGAAGACAATTAAAACGAAGGACGACTTCTCCGAATATCATCGAAAGTTCTCCACCATCGCGAATCACCTAATCACGGAGGGGAAAATGACAGACCTCGAGGCACGGAAGGAATTCCCGAAAGGATTGGACGAAGATTTTAGAGGACGCGTTTACCGCCGCCTCCAAATCATGAAGCCGGATCACGCTAGCGATATTCCGCACAACATAGCCGACGTGGTGAAAGCAGGCCAATATATCCTTGAGGGCCCTAAGATGGGAGGAGAAGTTGCTGACACTTCCTTCATAAAAAAGGAAATGGTGGATCTAAGCGATGCATTCGCGAAGATGAACCAACGCTACCATGTCAACATGCAATCCTTAACCCAGGCCCTGAACAGGAACATTCCTCCTCCGCCTCGTCAGGCGTACCCCATGTACACCACCACGGCTATAGATGCTGTCCTGCCTCCGGTCTATCCAGCTCCCGCTCCACAACCCATCTCGTACCAAGGACCGTATGGTCAGCGAGACAATGGGTATCAGCAGCGCAATAACGGGTACCAGCAGCGCAACAACGGATACCAGCAGCGCGATAACGGGTACCAGCAGCGCTCAAACGGCTACCAACCAAGGCAGCCATGGAACGGACGCGATAATGGTCCATCAACGCGTGGAACTATGTTCCTTCCAGGCGAATGTGGCTTCTGTTCAGGGAGCGGACACTTCGTACGAGAGTGCCCCCTTGCAGACGATTACATCCGACAAGGGAAATGTTTCTGCAACGTGGACCTCAAAATCGTTCTTCCCAACGGGCAGTTCATACCCAGAGGAGTTCCGGGCAGGAACTTAGTGGAGAAAATCGATAGGTGGATTTCGGACAACCCGCCCGTTCAGCAACCAGGTCCCGCTCCACGACAGGTTCAGACGCAGGCCTTCGAAAGGGACGCACCGCCCCACGCCGCTGCAGCCATGACGTTCACCAGTTGTTCGCCTACTCAGACCTTGGCTTATGGACACACCCAGTGTGCGACCATCGAAGAAGTCGAGGACGAGGAAGGGGCGGTCCTGATAAACGAGAGGCAGGCACCAAAGAAGAGGGCAGTACCCGAAGTAGTCATCCAGAAGAAGGGCCCACCGAAATCTGTGCTTAAAACGGTAACGGACACAGCGCCTGATCCGAAGACAATCCAAAAACCGCAGCCAACAACCGTGGATGGGAAGTTCCCACCACCGCCTCCCGCGTTTAAATACCAGTCACCCATCGAGAACCCGCTCCTTGTGAAAAGCATGATCCAGCGAGCCCTTGGTTCGCAGATCTCGATCTCTAACGAGGAGTTGTGTGCGATCTCACCAGACTTCCGTAAATATTACCGGGAAAACACCGTTACCAAACGAATTCCCACGGTTGAAACTGGGATCTACGCAGAACAGGAGGCGCTCGTGATGAACTACGGAGGGATAGAGGGTTCTCCGACCACCCTCCTTACGGCCTCTCCCATTGATTCCCTTCGCGTCCTCGATCTGATCATAAACGACTCCCTACCAGTCGTGTGCACCCTCGACCAGGGATCGGAAATCATTGCGATGAACCGCAATATTTGGCAGCAGCTTGGAATTCCCCTCGCACCCGATAAAACGCTCACGATGGAATCGGCGGACTCCAATAGGTCCACGACGGCCGGAGTGGTGGAGGATCTCAAATTCACAGTAGGAGACATTGATCTCCTGCTCCAGGCACATGTAGTGGATGGGGCTCCCTTTGACATATTGATGGGAAGGCCCTTCTTCCGGTTCACGGAATGTCATACCAAGGATCGATCGGACGGCACGCAGGAATTGACGATCACTTGTCCAAATACCAAGAAGGTGTTGTCCGTTGCAACCAGGAAGTCGGTGATCTTCGCGGACACGAATTACTGGGCCGTTGATGTCTCCGACGTGGATTTTATCTGAAGGAGGGCGAATCAACTCCGTGCCCTCCGCCAGAACTCACGGTCGCAGCAAACTATTGGCATATCTCAGGAGCGGACGGGGCGTCCGTCCAATGTTCAGAACGGAAAATCGAAAAACAAAGTAATATCCCGGGGTTCTCATTCCATCGGCTGACGTCGCTGATGGTTCTATACGCCCCGGAAGGCACGAACACGATAGATTGTCGACCAATCTTCATTCACGACCAAACCATCCAGTGGGAAATATCTCCACGCTACTTGGAATATTGTCTCAACCAGATGTACGACTACGACGAAACGATACACGTATGGGTCAACACAGCGGCCCCGGACAGCGAGAAAAAGAAGAAAGCGAAGCCCAAGAAGAAAAAGTACAAACCGGTGGCCGACAGGGTCCACTCCATAGCGGCAACCTTGCCAGAGGAGTTTCGGATCATCCGGCATTTCCCATCCAATCCGTTGGAGGGAATGCCGCCGTTGAACCCGAGGCCCGGCAACTTGCGAGAAGGAGACAGATATACCAAGCAAAGAGCAGAAGAAATGAAAATAAACGAGGATGGGTTCCTATGGCCAGAAGAAGAGAAACTCGTTCACAACGTCATTCGCAATCACGAATTCGCGTTCCCTTGGGATGAAAACGAACGGGGACATTTCCGGGAAGATTATTTCGAACCGGTGAAGATCCCCGTTCGCTCACACCCCGTGGCAGGAGAGGAATATTCCAATACCACCTGGAATACGTGACAAAGTGGTTGAAATCATACGCGGGAAGATCAAGACAGGAGTTTACGAACCATCCAGCTCGTCGTATCGGACGAACTGGTTTGTCGTTCCCAAATCCAACGGCTCTCTTCGGCTCGTCCATAATCTCCAACCCTTAAATCAGGTTGTGATAAAAGACGCCGGATGCCCACCAATCGTCAAGGTCTATGCCGAATCCTTCGGAGGATCTGCCGTGTACGGAATGTTTGACTTGTTCGTTGGTTTCGACCATCGGCTTTTAGACATTGCCTCGCGGGATTTCACCACGTTCCAAGGACCGTTTGGGACCTTCCGACTCACACGTCTTCCACAAGGATACACGAATTCGGTCCAGGTGCAACAAGGGGATATTAATTTCATCCTCCAGGACGAAATTCCCAAATACACCCAACCG
This sequence comes from Mycena leptocephala, assembly GCA_029378395.1. Lineage (NCBI taxonomy): Eukaryota > Fungi > Basidiomycota > Agaricomycetes > Agaricales > Mycenaceae > Mycena > Mycena leptocephala. Next base: position 76,256 of record JARJLF010000325.1, on the reverse strand, counting down.
TTTGTGGACGATACTCCCGTTAAAGGACCTACCAAGTATTATCTCCTCGAAAACGGCGAATACGAAACGATCCCAGAAAACGCAGGAATTCGGAGATTCATTTGGGAACACATGCTAACCATCAATCGGATACTCCAACGTATCAGGCATGCGGGCGGAACTTTCAATGTGAAGAAGTCGTATTTTGCAGTCCCGCGTATCAAGGTCGTGGGACACGTCTGCAGCTTCGCGGGAAGGACGCCTGACGAGTCCAAAGTCCAGAAGATCCGAGATTGGCTGCCTTGCAAAGACCTGACGGATGTAAGGGGTTTCCTTGGCACGCTCGGCCTGATGCAGATATTCATGGACCAGTTCGCGGATGCGGCGATTCCTTTGACGTGTCTTACGCGAAAGGGAGTAGATTTCGAATGGGGACCGGAAGAACAAGCTTCGATGGACGCGTTGAAGGATTTACTTATAAAATCACCTGCCATCAAACAAATCGACTACGTATCCGGCAGACGCGTCATTTTATCGGTCGACTCATCGGTCCGAGGCATGGGGTATATCCTCTTACAGCTCGGGGAGGATGGCCTCGAATATCCGTCCCGTTTCGGCTCCATTACATGGAACGAATGAGAATCGCAATACTCCCAGGCAAAACTTGAACTCTACGGGTTATTCCGTGCGCTGAAGGCTGCGAGAATGTATCTCGTTGGGATAAAGGATTTGCTGGTTCGCGTGGACGCGAAGTACATTAAAGGCATGCTCAAAAATCCCGATATTCAACCCAACGCGACCATCAACCGTTGGATCGCCGCGATCCTCTTATTCGACTTCGCGATCGAACACACTCCAGGAATTACTCACGCGCCAGATGGGCTTTCGCGTAGGAAACCCGCGCCAGAAGATCCCGAAGAAGATGACGATGTTGATGAATGGATTGACCGTGCGTGCAGATTCGCGATCCAGGTGATGAATTGGCAGCAGCAACGGCGATCATCATTATTGGAGACAATCCCGGCTTCCCAACTCCAGTCCGAAGGCCAAAATTTCGATCACGTGTTCACCGGACGCTGGACCCGTTCCCATGAAAAACCGCGAAATCAGCCCCCAGTCAGGATTTTCATCACCCTAATTGACGACCAAGTCTACGAGATACCTAGGAGCGAAAAAGCGGACGCTGTGGACGCGGAAATGGAATTAATCAAGGATTTCCTGGAACGTAAGCAGCGTCCGGACGGGATGAAAGACGAAGAATTCGAACGTTTCGTGCGAAAATCGTGCAGATTCTTTCTCCTCGAGGGAGTGCTTTGGAAACGGGATTCTCATCACGAACACAAGCTTGTACTCCTTCCAGAAAAGCGTGCGGCGATTTTGCAGCAAGTTCATGATGAACTCGGGCACAAGGGATATTTCATTACGCGGAAGCGACTACTCAACCGGTTCTGGTGGCCGTACATGGACAAAGACCTTAATTGGTACCTGAATACATGTCACGAATGCCAGCTCCGCTTGACGAAGAGGATCAATATCCCCCTACCGTCGCGATGCCCCTCCCACTTTTCCACAAATTCCACGGCGACACCATGCTTCTACCCAAGTCACACGGGTATCGATATCTCGCACAGGGGCGATGTTCGCTAATTTCCTGGCCAGAGTGGAGAATGTTGGAAGATGAAAACGCGTACACCCTCGGATGCTTCATTTTCGAAGAAGTGTTGTGCCGATGGGGAGCCGTGGCAGAAATTGTGACGGACAACGGCAGCGCTTGGATCAAAGCTGTCGATTGGCTTTCCAAACGATACAGCATTCACCACATAAAAATCTCTGGATACAACTCCCGAGCCAACGGAATTGTGGAGAGGCACCATTATGACGTGCGCGAAGCCATCTCCAAGGCATGCGAAGGTGATTTGGACCTCTGGACCGAAAGAATATTCTACATATTCTGGGCGGAGAGGGTCTCCATCCAAAAATCATCCGGATATTCGCCATACTACCTCGCGCATGGGGTGGAGCCATTATTCCCGTTCGACATAGTCGAAGCCACCTACATGATCAACTTCACAGGAGAAAAACTTACGACCGAAGAATTGATCGCGCTTCGCGCCAAGCAGCTGATGAAAAGACCGGAGGAGCTGGCAGAACTAAAAACCAAGATATACGAGGCGCGTGTCCGGAGTATCTGGCAATGGGAAAAAGACAACCAGAAGAAAATCGAGGACTTTGATTTCACACCTGGGTGGCTCGTTCTTCTCAGAAATTCCTCTGTTGAGAACGAGTGGTCGCGAAAAGCAAAACCACGGTATTCTGGTCCCATGGTCGTGATACGACGGAAGTCGGATAGCTCGTATCTCTTGGCAGAGTTGGATGGAGCCATGTCCAAAATGCCGGTCGCAGCTTTCAGGCTAATACCATATCAACCGCGTTCCAGGATTCACATCCCAGTCACGAAATTCGTGGAGGAAAAACCCAAGAGGAAACAGAAAGAAAAGGAACCCGAATGGGGCGATACCGGGAATAGATGGTTCGAAGGGCAATCAGCAGAACCAGACTCTTAAAAACGGAGCTTACGGGCGCACGACCCGTGAACGGACGAACCATACGATCCCTGGAAACTCGGAGGAAACGGACTTCGATCATTATGCGACATGTATTTGGGCTCTATCATTCAATATATATATTTTTCGACCTCATCCTATCCTCCTGAATACATGTCACGTGAACGTAAGCCATGCCCGACTCCCCTAACTCGAAGAAACGACCTTCTGCTCACTGAATCCTAAACGCAAATCACCCTATCCTCTCCCTCCGCCGTTTAGCCCAAACTATTCTCAGAAAGACTAAAACAGAAACAAGAAAATAGGGATCTTAACCTAGGCCCGTTCACGGGAAACCAGCCAAATTCAGTAAGAAGCATGCCGTAAAGAAATGATGAAGCTTAACGCCCAGAAGATGCCGCTGTCCCGAAAGACACTGCCACTCCTTATGCGATGATCCTTGGTCACAGGACCGACGTGTCGCGTTGCGCCTTTTCTTCCCAACAACTCATAGGCGCCAAAGGCGCTTTCCTCAGAAGCCAATTCTCACGTTACTTAATCCGGACGAAAACACCAAGAAAATTCAATTCATTTCTCAAGAATATTACATTTTGGCCCCCGAAGGCAGGGTGTACAGCAGGCGCGAAAACACAACGCAATGACAAAGATAATAGCAAATAAGCGGATTTTAGCGCTCCTACTCGACCCAGCCGCCACTGGGGAGTTCGGAGAATTCAACGATATAAAGAAGACGAAAATTTTGGGGTCCGTAGGCAAGCGATGCCCTGCCCCTGCGCAATCAGTCCATATCCACGTCCGGCGCTGCGCCCAACGTCTCACCCGTGGGAGTCCCGACCACGATCTCGCCCTCAGCGTCCAGTTCCCCCTCCTCTAACGATTCGCCGTTTCTCGTGACGCCCTCGCTCGTCTCGTTGGGTTTAGAGCCTAGAAGGGCTCCCGGTTTCCCAAAAACGGAAGTCAAAAGGGAGAGAGAGGCCGGGACGGTGACTGGAGGGGACAAATGCGTGGCTTGAAGGAGCTTGGGCGGAGAGGCCTGCGACCCGGACGGTCGACGCGGCGGCGAGGGGGAGAACATGTACCGAGGGTCGACTGGCGAAGCGGTGGGAAGACAAACCGTCTGCGAAGGAATCTCAACGGAGTCCATAGTCAAGCGGACGGGGGAGACGATCTCCCAGAAGCGCTCGCGCTCGCCGTGAGCGGAGGCTCGTCGTTCCCCGAACCTAAAAGAGAAAGAGGGACAAGGGGTCAGCGAGAGGGAAAAAAGGAAAGAAAGAAAAAGAGGAGCGAGGGGAAGAACTTACCCTTCTCCTGGTTCATCGCCACATCCCTTCCATCATCCCTTTTCCCCCCCTCGACCTCCGTGCCACTGTCGTTGCTATCGTTGTCTCCCTCTTCACGGAACGACGGATGGGCGTGGGGCCCGGGTTTTCCACCTGCAACGCTGGAGTTCTCGCTCCCAAAAATGGCGCGTCATGCCTCGAGGACGTCGCGGTCAGTTCCCAAGGAGCGGAGGTGGCACATGAAGCACGTGAGCAAGCACTTGGTGGTTCCAACTCCACCAACGTCGTCCGCAATCTCAAGCATCAGCGACAACTGGAGCTCCATCCACTCGGCATTAACGTCTGGAAGCGCAGCGTCTGCGAAGGAGGTAGTTAGCAAAGCTATCTGGGATGGAAGGAGGTTCGCAGGCGGCGAACATACCCGTCAAATCCCAGTCAAACTCGACGGGTGACAACTCGCAAGTCACATTGTCCGCACGGCAGTGGGTACACACGGCAGTTGGAGTCTAGTCCCCGGAGCGCGGGCAAACACACTCGTTGTCGGCCAGAAGACAATGGACACATCCCTGGAAGAAGAACCAAGAAGTTAGCGTTTGAAAATGGAAGGAAGAAAAAAGGGGAAAGAACTTGCCTTTCCGCAAGTAAAAACAGTGCGCACTGGCAAACTGGAAAGAGCGATTCGGCGCTTCCAAGTGCTAGAAAAGCGCGGGTGGTTCTCGTCGAAGTGGTAGGCGTGAGTAACAATTTTGTTGCCACTGGTGGACATCGTGGGCACGTCGATCACGAAGAGGTCGTTCCGGTTGTGCCAAAGTTGGGAGTTGTACTCGTTGCGTGGGCCTGTTAACTCGACAGCCGACTGCCTCTTCCCCTTCTTCACCTTGACCGTGCAGGTGATGATCTCCGGCTCTACTTCCGGCTCGCCTCCAGACCCTGTGCGAGACTCTTCCCTCGACTCCCTGGGCGCGACGACAGCCTTCTTTTTTCCCTTGGACTTGCGCAGAACAGACAGCGGGTGGTCGTCAGAGCCGGAAACCGAGCCGCCATCGAGAACGGCGATCTCAGGCTCCATGGACATTGCCTTACCCTGCGTACGAGGGATCGGCGGTGGCGGCGGCGACACGAGCAAGGGGTTTTTGGGACGACCGAGCGGGCGCAGGAGGAGGAAACCCGCAGTCGAGGACTTGGTCTTCGCCCTCGAATTGGGCACGGACGCGATAAAGGATGTAGCACCCCAGCGTGTTCAAACACGTTTCAAATTCGCCCACAACCCTCTTGCGCCCTTCAATGTACCCCAGGACATGATCAGACTGGTGTTGATGAATAGCAGGAATCTTCTCGCGGTATGCGCACGCACGCTCCTTCTACTCCGAATACCTCGCCCTTTGTTTCTCCAAGAACGCCGTCTCCTTCTCCGACTCGGATGCCTCGTGTCTCGCCTGCACCAGTTTGTAACTGCCCCACGCGTCTTCATAGGCGTCCATGGAAACGTGCGGCTCGGCATCAAAGGGAGGGAAGACTTCGCGGGTGTACCATCTCCAGCGGGGCTGCGGGTCCCAGGTGTCGAGGAAAATAGGGTCCTCAGGATCGGACGGAAGGGGGGCGAGCGGCTTGATGGTGCTGTACCGATACTGAAAAGCGACATATACGAGAAGGACGCGGTTGTAGAACGAAACGAGGTCGCCAATTGTCTCCCCGATCGAATGAAGCCACTCCCCGGTGCGAGAGAGGGCAAACCCTTCTCGCGAGAAGTACTCCACCGTCCGGAGGAAACCCTGCAGGTCCCTCGCCTCCACCCTCTTGTATTCCTTCCCGATTTCTTCCGCGTCCTGGGTGTAGAACTCGTACATGCGCGAAATCCCATCAACGCTGGTGCAGTGGACCTCGAAGTCGAAGGGGTCATCGAGCAGCAAACTCTCCTCGATCTCGATGGTCTCCAGGTCTACCATGCGAGTCTTGGGCCGAGAAAGGGCGGCGGAGGAAGACGCACCACTGGGACGGCGAGGACCAGATGAAGGCTCAGAAAGGGAAGGGACGGCCGACGCCTTTGGACGGGCAATAGGACGCGGAGTGGGATGCTCAGCAGGTTTTGAAGAAGACTCCGCGGCATTCGACACCGCAGAGCCCTTGTTGCCAGAACGGTGTGCCTTTTTGGGGGGAGGCGCGGCGACCTCTTCGTCGACATCCATTGCGTCAACGGAGCGCTTCTTGGGCTTCACGTCCTTCGGGGATTTCGCGGAAAGGGAGCTAAGAAGGTCAGCTGGATCCACGAGATCGTCGTCAGGATCCGATCCACTTGCGGACTCAACGTAGGAAGCCGACGAACCACTTGATTCGTGAACGGACGGCACCCTACGAACACAAATGGTTAGCTGCTGGAAGGAAAACGAGTGGGAAACCAAAAGGAAATACGCATGGAGAAGATTTCTTTTTGCGAGGAGGGCCACGACTCGAGGAGATGGAAGTGGCTGCCAGACCTTCCCTAGTTCGAGGACGGAGTCGGATATGGGACTTGTTGCCAGACATAACGAATCGCAAAGCAAAAGAACGCGCCGAGGAGAGCGACGACGAAGAGAGAAAGGGAGGCCGGGAGAAAGAAAGAGCTCAGTGAGAAAGGAATGGTGAACGAAGAGGAGGAGGGGTGACTCACCGCAGTCACCGCAGTCGTGGAACCACCAAGAACGACGAAGAAAAGGAAGACATAAGGAAAATAAACAGAAGACCAAAGAAAGTTTGGACTTACCAAGTTTGGAACTGATGGACGAAAATATCCGAGCCTGAAACACTTCCCACGACACACGTGTTGGCGTGCTTTCCAACTCGACACGTTATCCAAGAAGGGAGAAGAAAGGAGGAGGAACGGGACACGTTGACGGGGAAAATCTGTTAAATAACAGCCCCTGTGCGATTTTGATGCGAAAGGCACGTGACCATCGTTGCCATCAAACGGACGCCAGGCCCGTCCACTGTTTCATCGGTTATTTCGGCTATACAATCCGACAAAGCAACATATCAACCAAGGAATCTCGATTGACTAGCCAAAGGAGCAATACGCGATAATCAGGACACAGGAATAGGAAGGAAGCCGGACGCACCAGGCATATGATCAAGGAAATTTTGGCAGCAGAGCACCAGCAGTAACCCAGGACCAAGGAGCGCAAGGAGGTGATCACCAAAAAACACAGAGACACATGTGCACAGTGCGTTCTCACTAGGATTCCCAGAGAGGCGGCCACTTCTCCAGGAAAAATTATGCGGTGCAAAGGAAGAACGGATGGAACGGACCCAGGCTCCGTTCTGTCAAATTATGAAGTAAAGACGAAGAAAACAAGCCGGAATTATCGAAAACAAGTCGTTACACGTGATTGGACGCAGCGTACAAACGAGACCAAACAATCGCAAATCGGAAATAAACCCCCTACTTCGGTCGCGTACGTGGCTCGCAATTCCTCCAGGAGACCTATGATAGAAAGAGGGCGCCATCAGCCGGGCGACGACAAGTTGGGAGGAAAACACAGGAACAGACGCACCATACGAGAGGTGACCTCAGGTTTCCGACCAATGGATTTCCCTCGAGCTCGAACTTTCGGAGTCAGAAGCCGAGGCCCTTCCATGCCCCTGCTTAATTATGTGAGCAAGGCCACCAATAAACCGATCGGCGTCTATCACTTCGCCAAAACGATTATAGGCGGAGTAATCGTCCGTGGTCTTCAACAAAGCACGGGTTTCGCGTGCGCCCATGATTAAAGGCAGGAGAACGTGGCGATCCAATGGACAGAGGGAATCGTCGCTGCACGGAAAACCGATCGAGAGACAGATCTGGTACATAATTTCGAACATGGCCACCGCCTCGCCAGGAATGCCCCATGTTGGAGAGCAAGAAACACTGAAACTGTCCTCGTACTCCGGCTGGATGGCTTTTCTGCACACCAGGAGGAGCCTCTAGAATCCGAGAAATCAGCCGCGGACCCAGTACCCAAAACGACACTCACGCAGTGAAGAAGAGCCTGGTGCACCCAATGTTTTATTTCTGCGAGTTCGCCGAGGGAATAAACCCCCTTGCAGCCGATTAGGGAGAAATCTTGTGTCACTCCGGCATGGACAAGATAAATCATGGGTCGAAGACGGAACTCGAAGAATTCGGACCAAGGCTCGTCTGGCGTGAAGCCAAGCGTGTCTAGTGTTTCCAAGGGAAGGCACAATTCCTGCAGGATATGGGCATTCTGAGAAATGGCGGATGGAGGACCATCCGGACGACGAATAACGAGTTGGGGCATTCTCCAGGGGATATTGCCAGAGGGCAAGGCCAGAGCAGCTTATATCTCTCCAAGAATACGATCACGTGGCGCGCTATTGATGGAAAACCCGCGACCGGGCGAGGCGTACGATAGGCCACCAAGGGCAAAAATACGCAAAGATTGTACGTTCCAGCCGTGAAATAATCCCCGGACGACGCCTCCAGATCACCCTTTCATCAAAAATCCGTCCCGTAGCAGCCCCAAGACCTGAACGGGTGCTGCCTCTGACCCGATTTCCTCGCGTTTTTCTGTCAGTTCAGGCGTGTTAGGACGCGTGGGCAGTCCTTCCAGCGAAATATTGGCAAACGAGTATCTTCCCTCTTCACCCAGCTCAGGGTTGTACCGAAGAAGCCCTCCTCCGAATTTCCGGCGGCGGAAATGAGTTGCCGAAAGATGGGCGATCTGGCGCGCCTTGTGGAAAGGGAAGATCCCGTACCACTCCAACTCGGTCGAAGAAAGGTCAAAGTTGGGAAAGTCGATGCCCAGCTCGAGGTAGCCAGGGTTTCCGATCATGGCCTCCTGCAGCGTGCAAAGGTTTTCGAAAAGGATGGTGCGGTCGAGGAGAGAGGAATCCTCGTGGAAACCGTATAGATCGACAAATCTTTCCGCCATCCCGAATAGAGTGGTCCCCTCCGACGGCACAAAAAACGCGGGTTCCTCCCCCTCCGCGCATTTCCCGTATGTTATGCTCGCCTTGCCCAGAGCCACCATGTTATTCAACAACACGCTGACCGCATCACGAATGAGCCCTATGGTTGCTTCAGGAGTCTCAGCGGCGGGAGCAGCACGGGTGGTCCGGTGAAGCTGCTGCGCTAGGTGGCGTGAACGGTGGACCCACAAGATGGCCAGCACTTCTTTTGAAAAGCGTCTGGTGGTGGAGTGACGTCTAGGGCGATGAAGCATATGCTGAGGAAGATGGACGAAGTTTGTGCACTCCTACGCATGCGAGGACCCTTTTTATAATCCAGGCTTGTGGGCGACCACGTGGACGACCGAGGAATTGACACGGACGTGGTACGCGTCCAAAATTATGAAGACTTATGTGGGAGCTGCTCCCATTATGATGAAGCAACGGCGATTACTGGTTCGTGCGAACCGCAACACAGGCGGACAGGACATCGTAACATGCAGAAATTATGAACGTACGGCACACCCATCCAACGAGAACACAGGACATCTACGAAGAAAGGCTATGCCAAGGTGAAGGAGCCACCTATGACGAAGAAAAAACGCTTGGTTACACGAAAAACCGTCTGCTCGGGTTCTGCCCATAGCCTGCCTCCGCCTGAGCAACGGCCTTTTCCAGACCGCGTCCGATCCCTTGGCTAGCTTCGATCTCGTCTTGGAGAAGGGCGTTCTCGCAGGTCCAGGCATCGTTCAGCTCTAAAATACAGAGATGGTTAATCCTGTCGCGAGTCCACGAAGGAACGTGAGGGAGAGATGTGATCTCGACCGACAAGGGAACGTCTGTGTGCGAGGCCGAAGTACGAGTCCTATCCGCGAATGAGAGGGCGGAGGAAATCCGACCGAGGAATGCGTCGCAGCACTCCTGCGAATAACCATACGTTGGTTGCCCAATCATGTAGTGGAAGGTTTGCGCCATGGTCAACGACCAGATCACCGATGGATCAAGAAACGGCGCCTCGATGTTCGATTTGGCATACTCCACTGCGGCGCTATAAAGAAACGCCTGGGAGAAATCAGTGTTCGTACGCTGCGCCAGATGCTCACTCACCGCTTTCTCAAGATAGGTGCCAACGTAGGGGCGAAGGAACTCGGCCCGACCATCAGGGAGATCGTCAGGCACCGTAACCGCCGAAGGAATACATCTGCGGATGAGTTCACAAAGGGGGCAGAGATGCTCCCAGACGTATTCAACATGCGCGAATTTTGTGGAGGCCAACTGAAAGGCTTCGATACGGACCCCGCAATACGAGTCCATCCGCGCTACAACCAGTTGGTGAATAGGGACGACTTCAGCAACGGTGCGAGGCAGAGGGAAGAGAAAATATGTCATAGGAAATTCGACGCGGGACAAATGGGAATTGGCTACCGGACGCTACAAGACGGGCAGCCCAATTTATACAGTCTCCATGGCCTCGACCTCTCCTTCTTCGATCACGCCCGGCAAACCGTACAACGGATTTTCGCTCTTGCGGATGGATGGACGCTGGGCCTGCGTACCTTCATCATCCTTTTCGACTATGCGGTCCACCGCGTGCTGGCGAAGGCATTCGGAATATTGCAACAGAGAGGCGATCTTGCCCCTCAATATCACCCGAAGGGGTTGATTGTCGTCCCCTTCGAACCTGTAAACAGAGTCCGCTCGCATAACGACTTGCAGCCAAGCCACACACAGCGTCGGGATGTGGTTGGCCTCAGCCAGGTCATGATGGCGTATCACATAGTCAGACAAGCGACCCTATGATCACACGAGTGTTAAGATTGCTTCGAACCAGGAACCCGGGACTCACAGCCATCTCCAAATAATCACGAACGCGCTGCCGCATTATGCGCTTTTCTCCCTTTGTCTTGCTCTCCGGAGACCAGGTAAAATCCTCACGGATGCGGAGGAAGAATTGGTAGAGAGGTTCGAGGATTTCGCGGCTGACTCACGCCATGAAGGGGTGATGGGCAAAATCTACCATCTGGCCGATGGTCTGGAAGTCGCAGTTGAGGAACTCGTCACGGACGCGGACACCGGTTTTGGGAGCAGCAGGAGGCATGGGATTCAAAGGGCAAAACTTCAAGGGTTACCCTTAGGCCAACACTCAAACGCCTTATATACCGACGGACGGACGCCACGAACGATCAAAGCTGAACTACCCGGCTACCATATACAGACTTCCTCGCCTATCACATCAAATATCTCTTCCCGATCTGGCCACTTCTACGATCGCTGTTCTAAAAATGGACTTACGATCAGAGGCAACGCGCGGACGGAACGTACGAACGTACCAAGGAGAAAAACAACGGCTCATTCTTCCGGAACGAGATCGATCTCGTAGAACAGCTCCCGCAACAGGCCGTTCCGATGGAACTGCGGATATTCCGTGTCCATATGATCGAGACAAGCGGCGGCCATGGCCGTAGCACGGAATTCCTGGAGAATAGGCGAACAAATAGAGACGGCCTGACGGTCGCGGTCCTCCACGTCGCACAGTCAGCCCAGAAGCACCATGATAATCGACATCATATTTGCAGCACAGCCAGGAACCCGGTAATTTTCCAGGCTGATGCCAGGAGCATCCTGAAGCAGGAGGGGCAACGAAGGCGCGGTCTCGACGAGCCCACGATACACGCGCATGCGCGACAAGAAACGCTGCCAAGGAAATATCAATCAGAAAAAATTAAACGAAGAAGATCTATGCACAAGTTATGCCAGAACATATGAAATTCACGCACAACGGTACCCGCTAGGCACAGTGCAAGGAGGCGGAGTTCTTCCTTTTCGGAGGAGGGAATGTCAACAGGAGGTCCCTGAAGTCCGCCCTCGCCGACGGCGCATTGTTGAAGAAAATACATGGCAGGACGGACCCGAGCCCGGAGAAAGACGTCGATGGAAGTATCAGGTTCCCAGTGCGGATCAGATAATTCCTCCACGGAAAGGAGGAGCCTTTCAAGATAATGGCAGTAATTCGCGAGCCATGCCCGCGGGGGCATAATTTGCAAAGGACGAAAAGAAGAGATGATCGGGGTGGCTGCAGAGGCCCCCATTTATGGACAACAGAAGAAAATCGACCATCAGCTCAGATCAGAACGAATTTCACCCCTTGCGACTAGTCGTACCCGCCGTCCGCTCCCTTATTTCGCTTGCCCCTCGCCGAAAACGCTCTCCTGGACTCCTTGCGAGGCGATAGACACCAAAACAATATTATTGGAGGAAGGAAGCAGGAGAAATACTCGAAGGAAAACAATCGGTCAGATCGAAGCGGACTTCATGCCTTGCGGCTGTTCGTACCCGCCGTACGCTCACTTATTTCGCTTGCCCCTCGCCAGAAACATCTTCCCGGACTCCTTGCGAGACGATAAACACTGAACACGATATAATTGGGCAAAGGACACAGGAGAAATAGACAAAGGAAATTACTCGGAGGCACTGCTCCCAGGAGGAGTCATCAAGCCAGGCATGGACCCGTACGACGCCTCGCTCAACGCCCTCTCCTCTTCCTTCACGAAGAATTCGTCGGGGGGACCCTGCGTCTCACCCATCTTCGCCGCCAGGACACACATACTACGACGAGTCGCCATTTTCTTTATCACGCTCTCGACGGCTTGGAGCATAGCCTTGAACCCTGCCGCTCGCACCGCGTCTCCAGCAGCGAGGGAGTCGGACGACCGCGATGGGATTCCTGGTGGAGCCGCCTCGCATGAGACAGGAGTATGGGCGGTGTGTCCACACGAATGTTTCCTCGCGGTCGCCCCTATTCCGATCTCGCGCCAACGGGCAATAATCTCGTTGTACTTGAAGGTGTCGGCCAGTGAATCGTCTGTGGCGATGGGACGGAAATCGGTCGGACAGCCCCGATATGCGAAGTTGGCGGAAATCCAGTGGTTGGCGTCGTACTCGGGAAAATCGAGATGAGCCTCGTCCCCACTCTTCTTCTTCGCAAGGAACGTCGACAGCGCAGCACCGAGCAGGAAGCCTGCTTGCACATGGGCAATACGGCCGTCCGTGGTCTCTTCAGGACCGTCGCCAATATTCACGACCGGCTTGTCTTCCCCAACGAACCCCATGACGACGAGGAGCACCTGTATGATATGGAACATCCACGCAGCCTCCGAGGGAATCACGGGCGGCTCGTACGAGATACGGAACTCATTCTGGCGAATCTGCGCTGCGAAGAACTGGCCCATGTCAGTGACCGGACGCAGCTTACAATGGACAAAACCCACCATATGGCGGACGATATCCCGCACACGGTAGCACAGCTTGTCGCGCTGAGGAGTCGTCAAGGACCTCACGGTGTCCGTGGCGTACGCATCAGGGAAAACGGCCGTCATGACCAAGAAAACCTTGAAGCGCAGGTTAGACTGAAGGAAGGCTGGCAGTCCTCCATCGGGAATGCAGAAGCGGTTCGACGGCCACTGCACATTGGTATCCAGGAAGCGCTGAGTCGCGGAGGCGTCCATGATGGAGAAAGGGAAGGGTTATTGGGACGAAGAAATTTGGCAGACACCTTTTATGGATTCGTTGACCGGTACCCGGTCAACAGTAAAGCTATGTGGGAGGTGTGAGGCTGGTGCTTGTGCTACGCCCTGCACACCGCCTCACGGCCCCTTCAACCGAGTCCTGGACAAGAACGTACGAGGCGCTGTGATAAGGACCGCGGTGCCGCTATGAGAATATGTTTTATCAAATAGACAGCCCGTTCGGCCTCTAGGGGTTAATTAACGTTGGAGGATAGTGGGGATGTAGGATTGGGACGTGTGCGTTGTCTGAATGAGAGTGTTGCACGGGATCGCACGAGGCGTCCGTTCCGTGGTTTCGTGTTGGGGGTACCTGCTGTTAGCTATAAACGGGTGTGGGGGTGATAGTTACCTGTCCTAGGTCACAAGCTCGAGCGAACGACACGTTGTTTCCTGTAAAATCCGATGCCTATGCTGCAATCCTTCCCTCGTGTTTCCCCGATGTTCCCAACGAAGGTGGAAGGCTTAATACAACGTTTTACGGTTATAAAGCAAGTGACAGCGACGCCGGCTGGTGCTGGTCAGTCGAACATATGGGACGTCCGGTCGTGACGCTGGGTGGCAGACGGCGATTTAAACCAATATGGCTTCGCCCAGGCCGACTTCTACAAAGCGTGTAGCTCGCGAAGTTGGTGATCCTATTACGGGGAAGCCCGGTGATATGACTTGGGGTCCGATGAGTTGGGACCTTGCGAAAGGAGGTGTGAGTGAAATGCCCTGCTAGAGGCAAGTGAGGATGTGGTCAACTCGGTGTGAGCGAAGCTTTAGTTGCACAGGTGGGGGTACAGGTGGTGGGGGAGAACTAAGCTCCAATAATTGACTGACTACAACGCCCTTTTCTGCTATCCTTTTATACCTTTTCGCCTCTCGACCGTCCCCTTGATGCCCACTCATTCGGTTCCATCCCTTTCACGTTTGAGGGTGCTTGCGCAGGAACGTACGTGGTGTGCGTTCAGTATTTGGGGCCACGGGCGAGGCTTACGTTCGGATTTTGGGGTTCGTTTCTGCGAACGGACGGAGCGTACGACGCAAATCGGTACGGACGCAGGACCCGTTCCATGGCAGAGCGGATTCCCGGGCCATAAAAGGTCAGCTATTGGTCGGAAGACACGTTAGGACGCATCTGAATGGGTTTCGAGTGGTTTAAGTGAGTGGAAACTGGATCGGACGAGGCTTGCGTTCGAGTGTTGATGACTTCCCGGGCGTGGGAGGCGGATACCAAGGCCAGGATGCCCGCCATTGGATGGACCGTACCATTCTCGTGGGACGTAGCATGCGGCGCCGCGCTCGTATGCGGGGTACGAACTCGTGGAAAAGGAATTCGGACGGTGAGGGCGTTCAGTGGTGCTCGCACCATGGTCGGACGGGTGGTACGTGCGATGCCAAGGGTCGGATGGGGAGCGTAAGCTGCGTGCGTTTGATGAGGAACCGGATTTGGTAACTTGGATTCCCGATTTGGATGGACGGGCGCCTCGTACGTTCTCGTCCTGGACTCGGTTGAAGGGGCCGTGAGGCGGTGTGCAGGGCGTAGCACAAGCACCAGCCTCACAGCGCCCGTTCATCCAAATCGGGAATCGAAGTTACCAAATCCGGTTCTCATCAAACGTACGCAGCTTACGGTCCCCATCCAACCCTCCACATTGTTCGTACCACCTGCCCGACTAGCCATGACACTCGCTGGACGCCCCCATTACCCGAACTCCGCCTTTGCATGACTCGCACCTCACTTACGAGCACGACACCACATGCTACGTCCCACAAGAGGGGTACGGTCCAACCAATAGCGGGCATCTTGGCCTCGGTTGCCTCTTCCCACACCTAGGAACTCACCAACGAGCGACCGCAAGCCTCGTCCGTTCCAGTTTCCACTCGCTCAAACTACTTGAAACCCACTCAGATGCGACCAGTAACTGACCATTTGGGATCCAGAAACTCGCTCCGCGATGGAACGGGTCCTGTGTCCGTACCAATTCGCGTCGTACACTCTGAAAATGAACCCCAAAATTCGAACGCAAGCCTCGTCCGTGGCCCCAAATACTGAATGCACACCACGTCCGCTCCTGCGAAAGCACCCTCAAACGCGAAGGGAATAGAACCGAACGAGTGGGCATCAAGGGGACGGTCGAGAGGCAAAAAGGTATAAAAGGATAGCAGAAAAGGGCGTTGTAGTCAGTCAATTTTCGGAGCTCAGTTCTCCCCCACCACCTGTACCCCCACCTGTGCAACTAAGCTTCGCTCACACCGAGTTGACCACATCCTCACTTGCCTCTAGCAGGGCATTTCACTCTCACACCTCCTTTAGCAAGGTCCCAACTCATCGGACCCCAAGTCATATCATCGGGCTTCCCCATTATAGGATCACCAACTTCGCAAGCTCCACGCTTTGTAGAAGTCGGCCTGGGCGAAGCCATATTGGTTTAAATCGCCGTCTGCAACCCAGCGTCACGACCGGACGTACCATACGTTCGACTGACCAGCACCAGCCGGCGTCGCTGTCACTTGCTTTATAACCGTCAAACGTTGTATCAAGTCTTCCACCTTCGTTGGGAACATCGGGGAAACATGAGGAAAGGATCACAGCATAGGGCATCGGATTTTACGGGAAACAACGCGTCGTTCACTCGAGCTTGCGACCCAGGACAGGTAACTATCGCCCCCACACCCATTTACAGCTAACAGCAGGTACCCCCAACACAAACTCACGGAACGGACGCCTCGTGCGATCCCATACAACACTCTCACTCGGACAACGCACGCGTCCCAATCCTACATCCCCACTATCCTCCAGCGTTAATTAACCCCTAGAGGCCGAATGTGCTGTCTATTTGATAAAACAAATTCTCATAGCGGCGCCGCGGTCCTTATCACAACGGGTTCCCTGCAGCTTGTCAGGTGATTCCTATAGCTAGGTGATTAAACTCTAGAAAAATACTAGTCACTCTGTTAAGAGTACTGATAGAATCCCTTCATTCAATATTGTTTAGAGCTAGTTTTCAATGCTTCATAGGTTTAATACTTAGTCTCGGGACAAGACTAGTACCCTCTGTGTCTTACTTCAATTAGATTGCTCTAATGTAACTTGGTAAAATCAAAGAAGTTAGGCGTGTTCAAAACCACGCCTTATCAGCGCGCTGAGATGAGTTTTACGGGATTATTCAGCGCCCTAGCGTATTACAGCTAATTGCAGTACCGAAGGCGTGAATGAAAAATTTCCTGTTTGGGATGTTTATCAAAGAATTCCAGATCTCGGTCACTTCTTCATGGATTTGGATGAAACTATGCTAGATAATTCGGGCTAACTCATTCGCAATTAGTGATAGAAATAAACTCGCAAAAAATAGTTCATATTGATTGACCTGTGATCTCGGACTGTTTCTGTGATAAATGATGTTTAGCATAGTCCAAACATGTTAAAATGAGCTGATTTTTTGTAACAACAAAATAACATACATTTATAAAGATGTGATAGAGCCAGAATCCAAGATAATTCACTCTATGTTGCTTGTAATCATTTCTGGACGATGGGCAGTCTGCTCTGAGCTGGAAATCTTGTGAGAATTGAATGCAACCATGACATTTATGAAAATTTGGCTCCATCATATTATTTATAATCCATGCAAGTCTTCTGTCTCACAAAATCAGGCCATTTGAACAAGTACTGGGCTTGCTGGAAGGCATCCAACCCCCAAATAGCCTGAAATCCAAGATCAGCCACTATACAATATTTCGACAGGTTTCTCTCTATCACTGATTGCGAATGAATTAGCCCGAATTATCTAACATAGTTTCACCCAAATCCATGAAGAACTGACCAAGATCTGGGGAATTCTTTGAAAAACATCCCAAACAGGATATTTTGCATTCACGCCTTCCGTACTGCAATTAGCTGTAGGTCACAATGCTAAGACGCGAATCAATAGAAGGGTGAATAGAATAGGGAGTCGCAGAGGAGGTTGCTTCTGTGATTATGTTATTGGTTGATCCATCACAGAGATTGTAACAGCTCTCAAGAGCGTATCACAAATATTTATGGGTGGGATGCTCGTCGTACGACCCTGGCGAGTACTGAGAGATTTACACTGGTGTGAGGACTTGGAGAATAGCCCCAAGTCCCCGAGACAGCCTCTACCAATGAAGCTTGAGACCCTCGAAGGTGGAAATCCTCCAACGAGTACTGATGTGTCTCTCACAAGCGAAGATGGAAATCCTTCAATGCTTTGGTTGTTGAGATAAGGCTGGCTCAGGAGCTAGGAGCATGCTAAATGGAGCCTGGAAGCTCCTGGAGATAGATCAAATGCAGAGGTAACACGGATTGCAGCAGATAAGACAATTACCACTGGTAGACTCTCAGAGAGAGACAAAGGCTATATCTCCGTAGAAGACTTGGATCGTCGAGATCCAATACACTTGAAGAACACCTGGCAGCCTAGTACGCGAGTCTGTGGTTAAGAGCACAAGACGAACGGATGTTAGGTGTAAGATAGTGACATTGATGACTCTTCGGCCATTACAAATACAGGATCATGCGACTACCATGTGACTAGACACGTACTAAATAATGAGAAAAATAGAAGTAGATAGAGGTTAGTTGCAGAGTACCAAAAGAAGTGAAAAAAGCATCCATGGGCCCCTACAGAGATGGTGCTGCACAGCGACACCATATTGCGGTGGTATCTGAGCGCGAAAGACTCCGAGTCCAAATTGCGAGAGGTAAAGCACTGTGAAGGTCGTGGTGGGAAGCAAGGAAAAGTTTGATCAGGCACCTCGGCCTTGTCTACAATCACAATCCTCTCTTGACTCCTCCGTTCATCCCGCAGACTTGTGCGCGCAGATACATCTGGCTGGATCTCCGACAGCAACCATCGATGCATGCCGCCCCTTCACCCTCACACATCGAAGCCTTCTGCGTGACCCGACGGTGTCCTCGAGTCGATTGAAACGTCCTAGACTCCTGCCTGCGTGCGAGTTTATTTCCTCGATCGCTCACATCTTCATCCCCCTAGCGTGCTCCCAGCATGCTCCTTCCGTAGCCCTCACATCAAGGTTCCTACCGGCAGCGCATCGCCCATCCACCCCACCATGTGCACAGGTGTACTCCAGCTCATTCCCGTTTGCGCCAAGCGTCAAGCTCCTCGCACATCGACTTTGCTTTACCGCCCTTATCGCCTTCCTTGATTCCAGATTGGGCGCTCTGAATACCCGCCTCTGCTTTTGTTGTTGGAAGGATTAGAACGTCTCGACTGGCGTACACAGTCCGCAGAATCTTTCTGCCACATTCTTGAGTATCTTGTTCTCTTGTTTCTCTAGGCACGATTGTCGAACTGACCTGTGCCAATGGTTCATGCCCATAAAAAGCGTGCCCTCCCACCTTGATTGGGATCCTGATTCTGTCGTGGATTGGCTCCATCTCGACTTTGTTATGGCCGTCACACACAGCCATAGGCACGTACACCGCTCCCCCTCTTATGTCTTTCGCGTCCTCATTTTTAAATCACCTCGTGTGCTCCCTCCGCTTTCTCGTCTTGTGCATGGTTTCGTTCCATTCCTGGTTGCCTCCGCTCCCCACAGCCGTGATCGCCAAACAAACCAACTTGGCGCTGTCCAGGAATTATCCTCACCATTCGGAAATCTTGTTTGGTCTCGCAGCAGGTCGGGGTTCGACTCCCCGCACCCGAATTTGCGGCCGACTCTGTGATTCCTTTTCTTTTTCCCCTCCCATTCTTCCCTCTCTCGTTCTCTCGCAGATTATGCTCATCGTATCACCACTGCCACTGGATTTCATGGGGCACCAAATTGTTGGGACACGCCAGTAATGGATCCGCGTTTGGTTGGTGCGTGTTTATGACCGCCAATTCTTTTTTCTTTGTGAATCTAGGTCGATCCCGCGGCCGTCATCTATCTTCACTCGCGCGAGTTGGGTGCGTACGTATGCGCATAACCATTTCTTTGAAAGAAAATCGGTACACGCTCGCAAAGTTTATGTTAATTCACATTTCTGCCACATTTGATCTTCATTCATGGATCAAGATACCTCATTCGGGTGTGGTGCATGGTGCACAGCTTTGCGAAGTGAGATCTTCGTTTTGTGCCATCTCACAGCAGACCGGGGTTCGACTCCCCGCACCCGAATTCGCTGCTGACTCTGTGATTCTTTTTCTTTTTTGCTCCCATTTTTCTTCCCTCTTCTTCATCGGTGTTCCTTATCGCATAACTCCCCCTCGATTTACTGGGAATCGCCTCGAGCAGATTGGGTGGGACACGCCGAGAATGAATCCACATTTGGTGGAGGTGTGTCACTCATTATGACCGCCAATTCTTTTGGTGAATCCAGGTCGGCCCCGTTACTTGTCTTTATTCGGGTAAGGTAGCTTGTGTGCGCATGTGCATGATTATTGATTTGAGCGAAGCGCGGCACTTTCCCGTAAAGTCTGTACTGAGCACTCACCTTTTTACTCCTTTTTCATTTTACTGTACTATTAAATTCAATTCGTCAAGGGGTGTGACGCGTGACCCGAAATACCATTTCGTCAATTCGTCAAAGGGTCCCCAGCTGCGTGACAACCCCAAAAATTTCGTCAACCCCAGGAAATATTCCAGGGGTTGCAAGACATGTAGAGTAAACCATTAGGATGACTTAGGAATCACCTGAGAAGTTTTATTGCAGCAAATCCGTTGAACAGGAAACAAATCCATTTTTCACCGTTGAACTTTGGTTGAACTTAGTCTGAAGCATGACTCGGATGTTTGTGAGGTTTGAAGCAGGAAACCTTGAAAATGGCGAAAGAATAGTTGGAAGAGTGTCCGCAGCTAAGGAAACTTAGCCCTGAACCCAAATTTTGAACCGGCCGTGACGAAAAGTATATTCGTCAAGAGCTTCCGTGACGCGTGACAAGGTTCCAAAATTCGTCACGTCAAGCATCCCCGTGACGCGTGACTGACGAATTGATTTTAATAGTACAGTACACTCCCCAGATACTTCAACTCGGGTCTGGTGCACTGCGTTGACTCCGAGAGCCTCTAACTGTGCTCGCAGCAGATGGGTTCGACTCCCCGGTCCCGAAATCTTGGTGTTTGTGTGTTTTCTTTTCTTTGTTTCCCTCCCCTTTATCTCGCCCCCTTTCGCAGATTCTTCTCATCATATCAGTGCGCCTTGGAATTCGGGGAGAACCACCTCGAGTACGTTGGTTGGGACACTGGGCTGATAAATGCGCGTTTGGTGGAGCAGGTATCGACTTATTGGCCTTGTTGGTGCGTTATCGCACTCGATGATCTTGTAACTTGTATACCTGCAACAATTCATGAAGTAAATTTAGTCTCGAGACTGGTGGGCAATTCGACGGTCATTGTAACGCGTTTCCGTTGATCCATCCAACCGGTATTTCAATCGCGCATGGTGCATAGTGCACGGCTGCGCGGACTGGGTAGGGAGTGCCTTTGTGCTCGCAGCAGATGGGGGTTCGACTCCCCGCGCTCGAATTAACCCTGGGAATAGCAGGTTTTTTGACTACCTTCAAAAATTGGATTCGAGTCTTTATATTTTTCTCGAACTGAAGTAGATACAGTCCTTTCAATGACGGATTCCGCGCACAACTTTTCCCGGGATTGACAGCTATATCACCCAGCGCCCTGTTCTCATTCAATTTTAGTGGTACTCAGAATTCGGTACACGGCTGCAACTGTGCAATTTTGAGCGTGCAGTCCGAAAATTCTTCCAAGGTCAGTAGTAGTAGACGACATTCGGCCTCGGGTATAGCATGCTGCACACTGACCGTCCTTTCCTAGGACCCGTTCAAGCCTGATGATGCAAGAATCTAGACGCTCTCACGCACACGGGTATGGCGCACGGTGCATGGCACAATTCGTCCCTCGTCTTTTCTGTGCGGGTAACCCGCTCTGGAGGTTTTAGCAGCGGCGACGCTGCAATGCAGGAAAGACGAAGGAGAGTAGTAGTACGCCGACCATGCTGTGACGAAATAAGGTAGTGCTATGCGCTTTATATACGGGCCCCATGGGAGACTCGATGGTTGAATAGTTCAGCGCAGTGGCGTTGAGGGAGAGCTTCGCATGATGTAGCTGTACAGTAGGGTGACATCACACGCAAACGAAGAAAATGAACGTCCGAGGTTCAAGCGTGAAATTACATCACGGGAGAAAGACAGGAGAGGCGCGATACAGTATACAAGGAAGAGTATCGTGTCCAGGCTGGGAGAGGGAGGTAGAGGTCCAGATCCAAATGTGAGGCGGCGTATCTTGGCATGCCAAATAGGGGATATTGCCATCACGGAGGAAGAAGAAAATAATAGTAGGCGCGGGAACGCGGAACACGGGGGTCGATCGCAAGGAAAACATAGTATATAGACGAGAAGAGCACATGAGAATAGTGGAGGACGCGGCGGATTTGTGCGCAGCATGGGACGGATGGAAAAAGGGGGTGGAGTCATGAGCATGTTTCGAGTGGGAGGAAACGAGATGGAACGAGGGGAATAACGGTGGTTGGAATGGCAAGGCGCCGGAGTCCGAGTAGCCGCTGATGGTTATGATGTTCACATTTGGCGATGTGGAAAGAGATGAGCACGCGCGTTGATATTGATAGCGAATCAACGAAAGCGGCAGAAGAGGGGACCAAGATAAACTGGGCCACGGAGCAACCGGAAACGGGATGAGACTGTAGGGCACGACGAACCAGACAGCGGCCAGAGGAATGGTGAAGTGGTGGAAGAACGAGAAGACAAAGAATGGAACGTAATCTTTGTTGCGGAGCATATCCCCAGCATCTACATCGGCACGATCACTCCCGGCGTAAAAAAGGTAGTGGCAATAACGGACCCGGCCCGCGCGCTCTGTGCTGGGAAAGGGATATATCAATTTACTGAGGGGTATGGAGAGTAACCGGGAGGTGGAGGGGAGAAGGTGGAGGGAGTACTTGGCAAGGAGAGCACGTATGGTAGTGGACAGAAGGGAGGGCAAAGGGCAAATCGGACGTAACTGTCCCAGCGCGCCGATCCGACGCAGAACGGTGCGTCGCGGATTCCCCCGGGCGGAAGAATGCCGAGTCATGAAGAGCCAGACGGTACGCGCGACAGTTTAAAACGACAGAGATCGGGAAGGCGCGCGGACAGAGTCGGACGCAGACTACGGGATCCTGAAGAGGTATGAGGACGGCGATCCGGGGAGAAGATCATGACAACGCACCTGTCCACTGCATCCCGCGGGGGCAAACGTGGTCGCGACAATGATAGCATCTGAGTCGCGCACGAGGTCGAATAGTGAATGTTAGTCGTGGTGCAGAAGAAAGAGGCGGTGTGGCTGTGTCAATCACCGGATCAATCTCAACGTCTTTGCTGCCGGCCGCTGTTTTCGCACGCCATCAGTTACGGTGTTTCTTCTAGGTTGAGTCCGCTACAACTGTCAGAAGATTCGGGTTTAGACTGGATCGAGGTCGAGTTCACATCGGGTTTGCTGCCTACCCTCCCGCCAAAGTCCGGATAATCCCGGAGTGTGGGAATGTTCGACAAACTGGGTCGGGCCGACCTCGAATTATCATTGCCCGCATACGTTGTCCCTATGATTCTGAGAACAAATAGCGAGCCATCTGGTAGCCACATATAATGTTCGCGTTGTTACCTGGACTGTTGTTACGGCAAATAACTCCCGATTTTGACACGAATTTCATGGCTGCGGGAAAGAGAACGGGAAAAACTTGCACAAAAAAGAATCTGGGACATTAGATTTGTTAGGGCCAATGGAGGTCCAGTTTTTTCTCTCTTTGTATTAAGTCGGTTTTTTGGGGGTGAATAAACAAAGTGGCGGCGGTGTCCGACAGCCCGATGATCCGCCATTGTCCTACCCACGCAATAGCGACGCTCAGCTCAACCCTGGCCATAATCCTTCGAGGATTGACCTATATACTACCTGGGGATCCAGTATAGGGGTATTCTGAAATTTCATCCAATTTGTTTCTTCTCCCTCCCCAGTTTTTTTCCTCTTTCTATTTTTGCAACATCGGGAACGTGATAAGACACGGGCACTGAGCGAGTTTCTACTTGTTCGGACACGTGAAACGAATTCCTGCGACTCTCTGAAGGCTCCGAGCGCGGAAAATCGCTCCTAAGCTTCCTGCGAGGTGACGTAGCCGATTCCTCATCATCCAGCAACTTGTCGACTCGCGCGATACCCTTTGAATTGCTTAACGGCCCGCGACATTCCCTGTAACTTCCAGTTTCGGTCTCGTGCGGCTTAAGACACACTTCTGCCCCATATATCTTCGAGATAAGTCGAGTTTCCGCCCCATGCATCACTTGTTGCGTTGCGTGAATCCTTCCATGTAGCACATGCTGCGTAAGATATTCAATGCAGAGTTTCAGTTTTGGTCAGACTCTTTTGCGTTGCCGACGGTAGATCGGTGTGGGCTTGGATCGGGGAGAGGTCCATGGTGGTAGCATGCTGGGTAGAGCTTTAGTTATGTAGTTACCATAGCAAGTGATTCGCAAATCCACTGCGAGCTACTATATGGGTTTGGATTTATTGCTAGTATGGATGAGTCAGGAGTTAGTGGGCTTTGCCGCGGAGCGCGCTACACATGTTATCAGTCATTCCAGGAGCCGGATTTTGCCGGAAACGGACCCTGATTACTCAGGGTTTTGGCGCTCGGCACGTTCGGTTTTAATCGGTCCTTCCAATGGATTTACCCAATGGCGGGGGTTGACGACCGAATGGCCGCCCTTAGCCACCTAGCCGGGTGCGCTGAACTTTAGTTGTAAAGATGACATATGGCCCATCTGTCGGGAAATCTGTGGACTGCATTTCTAGCGAGCTCAGCCGTCTTCAGTCGTATGGCATAAAAAAAGTTTCTCGAGGCGCAGGATAACGTCGTGAGTCAGGCGATATTACAGAACATTAGGGATTTCGGATGCCTTTCCGGCGGGATGCCGAATACGTGTACATCGGCAAGAGGGCTTTAAATGGGCCTCCGGTCACTTCATCCAAGCATCTAGCACCGATGGCAACTCCTCGCAAGATGAAGTATGGTGCGTTCCCGTTCGTCCCCAAATGCCATATTGGTCAAGTGGTTTCCTCGTAGTTCGACTTGGAAATTCAGGTCTGAAAGTGTCCAGAATCATCCTCGGCTGCATGTCCTACGGGGACCCGAAATGGGGCGGAAGCTGGGTCCTCCCCGAGGAAGAGGGTGCGAAACATATTAAGGCGGCGTGAGTTTTGGCTTCTCTGGCTGCGCCAACAGTGAGTTGAACGAATTTCTAGTTATGACGCCGGGATAAACACTTTCGATACGGCCAATCCATGTCCTTGTGCCCTCCCCGCATACGGCGTCAGCTAATTAATGGCAATCATCAGGGTTACTCCAACGGCCTCTCCGAAGAAGTCCTGGGTCGTGCGATCAAGAAACACGACCTCCCTCGCGATGAAATTGTCGTTAGACGAAGCTCTTCTTGGCTGTTTCCAAGACGGACACCTCAGAGGCGATCTTAAGGATCCCAGATCTCGACGCCGCAGGATACGTAAATCAGTATGGTCTCAGCCGCAAGGTTACTATTTCTTGCCATTTTCGCGGGGTGGCTAACTCTTTGCTAACTCGTTTTCCGGTAGTACATTTTTGACTCCGTCAAACATAGTCTGAGGCGTCTGGACTTGGACTACATCGACGTTTTGCAATGTATGACCTGTGTAGTCTGGGATGACATTCCGGATACTCACTTAATACGTCAGGCCACCGTTTCGATCCCAACACACCCATTGAAGAGACGGTGTGTGGCGCCCGTTGCCCAATTTCAACCCCTCATCCAAGTGCAGATGCAAGCCCTACACGATGTGGTTAAGGCAGGGTATGTCAGATACATTGGAATGTCCTCCTGCTACGCTTGGCAATGTACGTATATCTCGCTCTCTCAATTTCCGTCCTCCGCATGAGTGATGCCCTGTTCTCCCCAGTCCACGCGATGCAGAGTATGTGCAATCCTCTCTCCATCCCCTGGTGTCGCTCACGATTGGCTCCCACAGACTACGCCATCACCAACAAATTAACCCCGTTCATTTCGATGCAGAACCACTACTCGCTGTTGTACAGGGAAGAAGAGCGGGAGATGTTCCCGACGCTCAAGGTCAGACCTCCGATTCCCCATCGAAATTTCGGATAATGACGTTGTCTCCCAGCACTTTGGTGTTGGCTCCATTCCGTGGTCACCCCTTGCGCGCGGCGCCCTCACCCGCCCATTGTCTTCTGGGCAGTCCAAACGCTCTGAAACGGATTGGTCCGTCCATCCGTTCGTTGGCCCGTCTGTTTTTTAATCCTTCCAACACACAAGGCTGTCGGCCAATTTCTACGCCAGCAGTTCTGCTGGCAAAGAAATCGTGAACCGGTAAGTGCCCATCCCAGGTTTGTCTCTGATCAAAAATAAATATCTTGGTTACCAGGGTCGAGGAGATCGCGAAGAAGCGAGGAATTAGCATGGCGCAAGTCGCCGTCGCCTGGGTGTTGTCGAAGGATGGTGCGAGGCAATCTCTCAACTCCTTTCATACTTGTGGATTCACTGTCTGCTTCTAGGCGTTGTGGAAGGGGTGGATGCCCCGCTCATCGCCTTTCCCCCTTTCGGTCTTTGTTGCGTACCTTACGATCGATCAGTCTTCGGACTGCTTATTTGTTTTGTACGTACATACGGCCAAATATTACCTCCTTATACCCGAACCACGAGCATCAACGCGACCAGTGACCTGAGTGCTCCACCGTGAGCACGTCGCCAGTGAACCCCGAGCATCCTTACATCAGTTTTCTTCCCACATCGAGTTTCTACGAGCTGCACCTGTATGATTGCGGACCAAACTTCGTGACAAGTTTTTGTCCCAATTTGGAAATCACTACTGACACCCCAGTTTTTATCGAGATACAATGTTATTGGGTGAATAGCACTATAAGAAGGTCCTTTATGGATCCCCTGGAGCAAAACTTTGAAAAGTGGAAAATATGTTTTTCATCAGGAAAATTTTGCGTTTTTGGCCCGGGCCGGTAGTAACCGGTGGCTGTACCTTGCATCAATTCCCTTTTTCGGTTCAATGGTATGCCTATGTCGGCCTCAATGGCTGTCAAGGAGCATGGAGAGCCATTCACGTGGAATTGTCTTGCCACGATGATTGCCAATGCCCCAGAGACTCCAAGAGGTACACTATTTTTTTGGTCAGCTGGCCAAATTTTGCGTTTTATTTTCCCACGGTATAACAAGGCTCGAAACGAAAATTTTGTTGATAAAACAGGGTTCTGGGGTTCTGAATCTTCAATCCGAAGTGGAAACAATCAAAATTACGGCTTGTCATGAAGTTCTGTCTGCAATCATATGCACGGCAACTTCCCCTATCGACACTTGATTTCCACTTCACGCTTCCGCAACTCTCCTGGGACCATCTCCGCACTTTCTGCTTCACCTGTGCACCCCATTCCTTGGACTTCCGACCCACATTTCTGTCCACCAGAGCTGAACTGGCTACTGCGACAGCGTCTCCGCCCCTATTGTCGGAACGACCTCGCTCGCCAATCTCGCCGACATCATCGGTAAGCACAGCCTTGCCTCGTTACCGTGATAAATTCCGCTTGCTGACCGAGTTACTTAAGGGGCCATCCATGTGCAGTTGACTGAGGAAGAAATCAAGTCTCTGGAGGAACCTTACCAGCCAATGGCAGTTGTCGGCCATCGTTAATATGCACACAATGGGCAGACAGTTAGCTATATATAGTACGACAATTGATGTATCTTCAGACGATCACCATCTACGAATTGCGTGAAGCTGAAGCGGAGTAGTAGTCACCTTCATCACTTCGTTACTTCGCTTAAACTCGCGAAAGTTCGTCACTTTGATGGAAACCTCTGAAACTTTGTCACCTTGGTGAATTCCCAGGAAAGTTCGTGAGGTGAACAAACCACACAAATCAGACGCATCAATCTGGCCATCATTTCCTTCTCCCATGTTTTTTATATAGAGTATACGTACGACTGTTGAGATGCGCCGGGTACTCCGCTGGGTACCGGTACCCAGAGCTAAGCGACGGTACCCAGTCACAATACACAATATACGGCGGATCCGGCTTGTCTCGGCCTGATCGCTTGATGTCCGCGCTCACACGCTTTCGCCGCTCTTCTCACACCCAAAGTGGTATCTCCGTCTGCTTCTTTTGCGCTTGTACGGCAAACGACCGCCTCAGGCCAGCTTTCCGCACCCTAGGGCGAGGCTCCTTCAGTAACTAATCCATCCTGGCCTGGATTCTGTGCCAGTAATTCTACCATAACTGCCCTCTCCTTTTCCATCAAATCAGGCCACTTTCCGACTCTTTCGCTTAATTTCCTACATTGTTCACAGCCGGTAGTCATTTGCCTCTCACGTCAAGGTACTCGGACAACTACAGACTATCCGAGCGCAAATCCTCGCGTACCGAAGCCTACCGAAGCCACGCCTCGAGTTTTTTTCCGGCTGTGATCTTGTTGCCGTCACCTCTTGCCACCCGTTACGCTCTTCGCTGCTGCCCGCGCGGTGATTTTGCAGCCCGAGGGAAGTGAGAAACAGTTTCGGAACGCTTTCTGGTAAGCAAATCCCTACTATGATGTCGAAGCCGAGCCACTTTGCTTATACTGTCATTTTAAGTGCACGGCGGTGGCACGGCAATAAAACATAAACTTGAGACGGTGTGTGGCATACACAACTACTAGGTATGACAGCCACGCTTTCCAGCGGTCTCATTCTATGCTTCTACGCGTCAATTCGCGAAAATAACACGTTATTCTGGTCAGATTTCAGCCATGTCGCGCCTCTTGTCAACTCCCTCTCAGCCACTCAAATTTATTCCCTTCTCTGCCTCCCCGTCGCCTTTGGGTCGCAAACGCGCGCGTCTGGACAGCAGTCCAGTATCCTCAGTGCCTACAACGCCATCACGCCAATCTAGACCTGCTTTACCGCATTCTCCATATCGATTCAATTCCAACAATGAAGTCGTCGATAATCCCCTTCTGCCTAGCTCGGACCCTGTTCTGCCTCTCTCTGTCATTGCTCCATCCCTTCCGACTCCCTCGACGTCTTTGGACTCTGATTCTCGTATGAAACAAGCACTTGTTGCTCTGGAGGCAAAGTCCCACGTTATTCGACAGGGAGTTGCGGCCGAGGAGCAGTCGGACAAAGAAACAGGTGCAACATATGCGCGCCAGGTCAGGAATTATCAAATGTGGTGGGAGGCGTCTCAGGCCGCCCTTCTGATCGCCGAACCATCGCACATCGTAATCCCCGCCTTTCCTATTATCCCAGCAAAGGTCACCGTGTTCCTTGAATATGAAACGACCCGTCCCCAGGTAAGTTGTCTGGTACGTTGCTTCAGATATTTGCTTACTGTATATCTTATATTAGAAGCGGAAGCGCGACGATGGCTCCGAGTCTACCGGGACAATCGGGGTTTCTGGAGTAAAGCAAGTTATCTCGGCCCTCGAGTACTGGCGCCACCATCACCAGCATGAATACCCCGATGTGCCTGCAGCGCAAATTGGGCTGCGTCATGACCTCAGGATCAAAACCTTTGAAACTGCGGCCGCGCACAAAGAGCCTCAACGCGTCAAAATGGCCCATACCTTGAAGGCGAAGGGTACAAATGCGGGTAGGTGGCCGAGTTATTATTCTTCTCTCATTACAGACCATTATTATCAGATACATTTACCGCTGCTGATCTCATAAAATGTTCGGCGTGGTGCCTGACCGATTTTAAAGGCCCTTCCAACATTTACATTGGCCTCCGAGATCGCTCGATGCTCCTCACCTCCTGCTCTGTCGCTTTTCGGGGCGATAATACACGAAGTCTTCTGCTCTCTGACCTCTTCATGACGGATGTGATGATGAATGCGAAAGGTCTTGGAGAAAATGTCCCGGTAAGTCTTTTTTTGGCGCTCAATAATATCGAATACGGGACTCAGCAATCGCTTCTAGGCGCTTACTATGCTGGCGGACAATGCCAAGCATAACCAGACAGGAAGAACTGACGAACACGGTGCATTTCGACACCGACATGTTGATCTCTGCCCTGTGGGAAGTATCGGCTTGCTTTTGTTCAGCTATTTTCATGTCCGCGACTCCTCTCCTCCGAATTTCGTCCCCGACTTCTCTGATCCCGAGTACGGCGACTTTGGGAAACGGGAATGGTATGGATTTCATATTTTCCATCCCAACAACGATCCCATGGTCGAGATGAAATACGAAAGTACGTCTTTTGTTTTTATCTTTAAATCGCTCTTTGCTGAATGCAAGATCCTAGATCACCGAAAACGAGTCAACCTCATCTACGAGAAGAACGGCGTTAACATTTCCAAAGTCACTCATGCCAGCCGCGAGTTTTCCGTCAAAACAGCGCGGGAATATGGGGCTTCAGTTGACGGCGCCAAAGCACTTGGCGGTTGGAGCGATAGTGGTTCGTTTAAGCCTTGCTACGACCGTGCTCTGCCCGTCGATGCACTTCTCGGAGCGGCCATGTTCGATGCCACGAGGCCTGAGTCTCATTTCCTTGCGCGCGAATTTCTGGGTGAGTCTTTCTTCCTCAACCTGGACGGAATTAAGGAATTTGTTTCTCTGCAGAGCCACCCCGGGAGCTTATCGCCCAGATTTTCCCTTGGGTTGAGGAGGAGCTTGTGGCATTAGAAGACCGTGAGAAGGAAAATCCGTTTGCTCGCGACATCGCCTTGCGCCAACTCTTCAAGCTTCTTGTCTGGTTTCGAACAGTGGTACTTCAAGACAGTGCGATCCTTTATAAAAAATACCCCGACTCCCCCGTCTTCAATTATCCTCCTTTCAATTCGCTCGTATTCCGGCAATTTGCCACCGTATCTGTCGCTCGTCTCGCAGAGATCGAAGCACAGGCAAGTTTGCGGTTACAAAACCTGCCGCAAAACCTAGTTCGCGGATTTCAAGGCGCCATTGCAGGTGTTTCGTTGGCTCAGCGTGCGGAGCGCGACGAGACTCGAGCCTATATTGAGCGCCTTGAATGCCAGATACAGCTTCTCACGCAGCAGTTCATGAGCCAGACAGTGGGCAAGGGCAAAGCCTCCAGTCGGAAGGCTCAGATGACACCAGGCAAGTTGTTCACAAAAATTCAGCAGTTTATTGAGCCATGCTAATGCGTTTCTACAGCAGTATTTATTCCTCCCCCACTGTTTTCTGCCCTCCCTCCACCTGCTGTAGCTCGGGCCGCTGCTACCGTTTTCGATTCCGGTACCAATGATTTTGTGTTCGCACCAAACAGTTCGTATTTTACACCAACACCGATGGACCTCAGCGCAGATCCGCAGCTACCTTGCACTATTCCCGGGCCATCTACCATTCTTCCCTCGTCTGTGTCCCCACCTACTTCCGCATCCTTCGACCCTCCAATCCCCTCTGCATCTGGATTTACCATCACCCAGATATCTGCTTGGAACGCCCTTGCACTGCAGTATTCGGACCAGCGGTTGAGACGCCACCGATGGGTATGGGTTGAGAAGGCGAGCTCTTTTCTTCCCCAGTATACGTTCCAGCCCGTTCCAAAAATTACCGACGCTTGGACGGAATGGACTGTCGGCCTCAATGGCTTCCTATCTATTCGGGAGCTCGATGAGGGATGGGGTGCTCGGTGGAGATCAAGTACTCAAACCATGAAGAATCAGTACGGCCAGCGCAAGAGGATTTACGATTTGATCGACAAACATCTCGCCAGTAAACGCAACTGGAACGTGCAGCTTGCGTTGCGGTTTATTCGGGAGGTTTATGAGACGGATCCGCAATACAGCACTGCTCGGAAATTTTCCGATTATCTCCAGCACACTAGTTCTGGTGCATACGACGCAATTGTGGCTCGTTCTAATACCTATATAAATTAATTTATCCTCACAATAAATCTTTGGCTCCAATGACGATATTCGGTGTACGGGTGAATGAGACTTTTATGGGTGGATGAATAGTTTTTCTTACTCTGAATTTCGTTCATATGGACAAACTAATACCATGGAGGGGTTGATATGACCACAAGGAGCCTCAAAGTATTCGGGCTCAAGATTCTGTTCAAGTTTGAATGGGTGAGCTATGCAACATGTTTGCACGCTAAAATTGATCTCTATGTCCGAATTGGGCAACTGCAGTTCAACTTGGCCACAACTGCTGTGGGGGCGGTGGTGAGTTAAAAGAGTATGAGATACAGGGATATTAGACGCTGCTAATGTGATTCTCCATTAGAAGACAACTGAAAGCCTTAGCCATCGCAGTGAATGAAACCTGTATCATAGTATGCGTGAATGAATGAGTTTTATTACTCTGAATTTCGCTCATATGGACACCCTGATACCATGAATGGGTAGATATGACCACAAAGAGTCTCAAAGTATTTTGACTCGAGATTATGTCCAAGTCTAAGTGCGTGAGCTATGCAATATGTTTGCACGCTAAAATTGATCTATGTCCAAATCGGGCAACTGCAATTCAACTTGGTCGCAGCTGCTTTGCTTTGCGGGCGGCGGTGAATTAAAATAGTGCCAGACACACTCCCCTGTGACATATTATGCAGTTCTAATGTGATTCTGGGTCAGAAGGAAAATGAAAAGCTGTCCCCATAGTAATCTTTAGAATGCACGAGTCGACAGATCACTAATCCGAGTCACAATACCATGCTAGCTTCCTAAATTCTACAGCTCAGATTGGGTGCTAAATTTTTCATATTCCAGCTTGGGAGTTTGATTCAAATTGCCCACAGAAATTCTCCGAGCACGGACGATTAAATTAGTGATAAAAAAGATGCTAAACATGGGACTAACACAAGATCTAATCTAATTATCGACGACAGGATGGTCATTGGCCCATGTTTGAAGGAAATACTTGAGAGCACTGGCTCCCAGAGCATCCGCTTGCTGGATTTTGGTCACCTCTGCAATCACCTCTGCACTCCGGTTGGGCCCATCACACCCGTAAATTGCGATGATGCGAGTCATATTGATTGCTTCGTTGAGCGACGTGGTTGAAATGCAGAGGGCCTTCTCAATTGCTGTCTTTGAGATTTTCTGAATACGAAATGTGAGTTGGGTGACATGTAGCATTATTGAACTCACGGTTGTAGACGATATTTCGGCAGGCCACGAGGTTTTATGAAATGTCGCTGTCACCTGGGCAGCAAACCTCCATGATTCAACTCGGTCGGGGTTCTGGAGCACCTTCCCGCGGTTAGAGTGAAACTTTGTGTACCCTGGGCGCTTCTCAATCTTCCCTAGAAGCCAGGCAACTCCCGCATCCACGGCTGCCTGTGGTTTGGCAACAAGAGAGCCTGAAGATGGATGACTGCTTTCAACCACCGAAGACGGGATGGGAGACGAAATTCTCGGGCGCTTATTATGCGCCTGAACCGCCTGAACCATCCAATTATCAGAACTGGGTATCGAATAAAGGTACTGCATACTCACAGGGTCCACCCGAAGCTCTAGTTTTTTCCCATCGGGTATGATGATGTTACGCAAATTATGAGAAAAGATTTTGGTCTTGTCTTCGACATTGAACGTAACAAAATACTCGGTGTATTCTTGCTCCTCAGAATCAGGGACTCCAATTCTTCCCGCGCCTGGTAATAATTAGCATGAAATTACAGTGTAGTATAGTGAAAAGAAAGATACCGTCAAGTTGTGCGATTGAGGCCTGAAGTTCATTGAATATTTCCATGGTACTGGCTCGCCATTCATTCTCGTCACAGTCTACAGTGTCAACGACATTAATATTGACACGTTGGACAACGTTGAATTCGCCGGATCTGGAACGGCGGTCCCGAATTCGGAGCTGGACATTCCGAATATCGGGCTGAAGGTTCGGCATCGTATATTCTAGCCCTAAATAAATGATAGGAAATGGTGTCAGCGAAGGTGCGTGTGTGTGAAGCTGGAACAGAAAACCTCTTGGAAAGTTCACATTCCCATCCCCGGACAGATTGGGTGGCTCTAATTGAAGTTGTTGAGTAAATTATATAGAAGTTACGTCTGAATTACCGGGGGTAGGACTAGTCTGCCGTTCCCCAGCAGATTTCGGATTGGGATTGGGATTGGGATTGGGAGGCTCTAATCGAGGTGGATGAGTAAATTACGTAGATATTACTTGTGAATTACCGGGAGTGGGACTCTGCTGTTCCCCAGGCAGATTTGTGGTAAATCCAAACTGGGGGTCAAGAAGAAGCTTCTGCATATCCGTGATATTAATCTTGCTAAGGTTTACACCCTTGGGAAATTTCTCGAGCTGCCGTTCAATCATATCGACATACGGCCTACGCCGATTCAAGCCAACGCTATTGAGTTGTTCACTAGACTAATCAATGTCAAGTAGGCATCAGCAACTCACAAGTCAGACTTAATATACGGCCTCTCAACCATCTTTCTTGGCCCAGTGCAGTGGAGGGAGGGAGGGTGGAAAAGACGAAGAGGTAGGGAGTGAGAAGCTCCTCAGACTGTCTCATATTGAGTGGATCGCAGGTTTGTCGATCGAGGGTTAGCAAATTTTACCGATCGAGGATTGGCGGATTTGCCGATCCTCAATCGACAGTTCGCCAGCGTGACATCAGGCGGAACGCGCCAAGAGGGCACGATCGAGGGAAAGGCCAACCGACAATCGACACTTCAACGATCGAAGGTGTCAAAACCTTCATTCTTAACGTTCGGCATTTCCCAATTAGGCAAATAGGACACAAAGGGGCGCGGAGTACCCGGACGAGCCATTACGTAAGGTACCCAGCGGTTCCCAGAGGGGTACCCGGAGTCAGGGTACATATTGATACCCTGGCCTAACACTAACCTCTAACCCTAACCACTAACCTCTACCCTCCAACCTCTAACTGTAACCGTCTAACCCAAACCTCTAACCTCCAACCCCTAACCAGCTAACCGGAACCTAACTGGCCAACCTCAGCAAGCTGTTGATGCACATCACTCTGTGATGTGCCGAGGAGTCGCCGTTTACAAGGCTGGAATACCAACTCACGAACTTTCACAGAAAGCCATCAAACTCACGAACTTTCACGAATTCCCATCAAAGTTACAAACTTTCGCTGCGCTAAGCGAAGTAACGAAGTGACGAAGATGGCGTGGACTCGCTGAAGCGGGATGGAACGAAACTCAGATTGACAAAGTATTCCCACCTGGTTGGTGATGCACATGCACCATGCTTGCTAC
This sequence comes from Mycena leptocephala, assembly GCA_029378395.1. NCBI lineage: Eukaryota > Fungi > Basidiomycota > Agaricomycetes > Agaricales > Mycenaceae > Mycena > Mycena leptocephala. The sequence continues at coordinate 41,751 of JARJLF010000325.1, read as the reverse complement.
CTCCCCCCTTCATATATTACTGGATGGAAGATCGCCCTACCCACCGTGCACAAGCTGTAGTGATCGCCGGTATGAATTATCTAAGTTCGGGACCATGCCGTTGACCTCCCCAGCACTTTCTTTAGCCAGGGCTTGCCCACACGGAGACATTCCCTACAGTCTTCTCGCGGGCATTTCATGCTTATCTCTCTTCCACAAATAAATCCCAGTTGGAGAGTGCCATCGCGGCATTGCTACTGCGGGACTCTACAGCGATCTCATCGTTAGCGATTATCATCACCTTCCAGGCTCCTCTTTCGGTGGTCCTGCTATCAGGAAGAAGGCCGGTGGCTGCGGAGGGGTTGCTTGACGAATTTCATGTTCTTACTGCACCAAATTACCAATGGAGTTGATATGTATCAATAACCCACTACGACGTTAAGGCATTCGGGTAATGATGTCAACAGGGCTGTGGTACTGGGCGGAGTGAAGAAATTCGAGACCTTGTGCGAGTTCCAGGAGCTTCCGAAGAGGACGGGAAATAGGTAGGAATGCGTCAACAAGCTAGGGGTGGGTCAAATATCGCTTTTTTTGACCGATTCTCACGTCGATTCTTTTTGGAGAATTGATCAAGAATCGGCTCAACTTTGACCACCCCCAATTCTCATCGCGATTTTACCGATTCTCATTCGATTTTAACTACAACAAGTACGTGGTAAGATCAAAGTAAAAATACATTTTATTTCTGCAAATGATGCGTGACACTCCGACTGTCGGCGTGCCAGGCCTGCTGTCGATACCACTGTCATCGTCGCTATCGTCAAATTCGTTTCTGCCTCTTGCGTGGCGCCTTGGTGACTTGAGCGGCAGCACATTGTGACTTGGGCTGACCTGTCCCACAAATGCGAGGTGGCTTGAGCCATGTAGATACACTGTAGACAAAGGCCGAACAAAATAATATATTATGTAATTCAAATCGTGAAGTGGACGCTAGTTTGAGAGATAGCTAGGGTTAGGGTGATCCACCGATTCTGACGATTTATCGATTCTTGAACAAAATCGGCTACAGAATTGGAACAAAAATCGGTGCGTGAATCAGTCCAAAAAAGCGATATTTGTTGGATATTTGACCCCTTCTATTGATCCCGCACATTGGCAAATCGAGAATCTTCGCCGAACCGCATTAATAGTGACAGTTGGTTGAAGAACAATCGCCATAAACCCGGGAGCGTGCGCTAGAAGACTTTCCTGCAGGCCCAATAGTGGGAATCCAGCGGTAATAGCACTTGAACTGAAGAGCTAGAATATCTGAGTCAGTGCGCCATGTCCACAAGCTATGTCTTGGTCAGCTGGTAAGCCACATGAGGGTCATGTGGGAAATTTATGACTGAGTTTCTGCTTGTTTTCCCGCAGTTTAGAGCGCTGAATGTAGATTTTGGGGCGAAATTCATTATGCACAGTCCATATGGTTACCAATAAACTATACAGAGCCCAATAAATGCACAAAATATTGATCTATCCCAGTAATCTCAGCTGTTCAGAAGTCCGAGATGCCCGAACACACGAAGACGAGGTTCCTCTTACCACAAGGCAGGGTGGCTGTATACGTTTGGGTGAAATTGAGTTCAGATATCCTCCTCCCTTGTCCACACCAATCCAATGGCTACGCCCATGCTAGGAGCCTCTTAGCTCGGGTGTGGTCTACGGTGCACCGCTGCGCTCTGTAGGACGGCCAATGACTTGATGCAGCTAGACGGGGTTCGACTCCCCGTGCCCGATTGAAAGGAATGGTTAGTTCTTTTTTTTTAAAAAAAAAAGCAATTGACACTCTGAATGTGACGAAATCAAATCCTCGCGATCATCCGGTTGCGTTATTCGATCTATTTCATTTTACATCGTTCGTTTCGCGTCACCCTCGCTCTCCCATGTGATCTCCTGGCTGGTGCTACAGATACGTCCCATCTAATAGTAGTTTCCCTCGTCCCATATCTCTTCTGTGCCCTGCGCTAAGTGCACTTGGTGGAACCCCTCAACAAATAATACTATGACTGCATGAATCTTGGGGCGTCTTCCGCCCACTCCGAACTTCTGAAATGTCCAATTCAACCCTCATCGTTCTCGCCTCAATCCCAATGCCAAATCGATCTCATTCGTCCTCGGCAACCTCGCATTTCCCTCACAATATCGGTGCCGTCTCAACCAGCTCTTTTATTCGGGTATAGTGTACAGCGCACCGCTGTTTTTCGTGCTTCCTGGGCTCCTTCCTTACGAGCGCAGCTGGACGGGGTTCGATTCCCCGTGCCCGAATTCTATCTCGGTTTGATCTTCTTCTTTTTTTGTCCGCGTTGACCAAGGCACGGTTGCTGCGTCATCACAAGTAGACTTTTAATTTGGTCTCGAGACTGGCGTGTGAGGTAGCCACCCAAATCGACAGTCAGGTGATTCGTCCAACAGGCATTTCAATCGGGGGTGGTGCACGGCGCACAGCTGCCCGAACTAATTTCAATATCCACAACCTTTCATTTCGCAGCAGGCCGAGGTTCGACTCCCCGCACCCGAATTCTGTGTAGGCAGGGTTCCTTTCTTTTTCCCCATCGAATTCTTTCGCCCTCCTTATCTCGCTGATTTTGCTCATCTCATCACTGTTTTCTGAGGCACTAGATTGGTTGGGACACGCTAGCACATATTTAATGGCTGCGCGTTCGATGGGCGCGTGTCAAATCTTTATGTGCGGATGCAGATGACCAGTAGTTTGAAACAAGTTCGGTGCCATCTCGGAAAGTCTGCAAAGCCACTCATCTTTCCAGCCAATGCTCATCGTATACCAATCAAGAGGCTTCATTAGAGTTTGGTGCACGGTGCACGCGCTGCGCCACCTAAGTATTCGAAATCTAGTTCTGGCAACAGTGCCACAGCAGACGGTTCAACTCCCCGCGCCAGAGCTCACTGTCAGGATTGATATATCTCTGGTCGCAAGCCTGAGTTGGTGCCTTTAAAAATTGGCATCGAGTCGTTAGATTCGTCTTTAACCGTACCAGCTACAGTGAACCAAAAAAAGATTTTCTGGCCGATACCTGCCGGGCGCCGAAATACTAGCGGCAACATCATCCATCTGGTGTTTCTCTGTCACTCAGAGCCAACAGCACCGGGCCAGCCTGCACTCGTTGAGATTTAATGAGCAGTCCGCGCCCACTGGTTGAATTATGCATAGAAGGTTAGCGGCGGAACGAGTGATATTCCAGGGATTCTAACTGCGGAGTGTAGCGAGAGAGTTGAGTGAGCGAGTGGGTGAGATCGAAGGAATCGATCTAAGCTGGATCTACCTGATATCCGGACCTCCAAGAGGGAGGGAAAGTTATATATAAACCCTGCACTCTGCGATTATTAATAAAGCGGCACACGGAATCGAACCTGGTGCTGCCAGGGGGAGAGTCTCGACATACGGGAGTCCGCGGTGCTATGCGATTTCAATGTAAGGACGCGATAGAAGACTGGTTCTAACCTCTAGGGAGTGCGAGTGGCAGAGGTGGTCTTTGATACGGTTACGTTGTTGGTGTTGGCATTGGCCAATTAGGTTCTCTGTGGTCCCAGGTGCATATTCCGGTTGTAGGTGCCCGGGTGGCTCGATACGAAGGACTCCGAGTCCAAATTGGGCAAGGGGTAACCGATCTGTGAAAAGCGGAACCGGTGCCGGTTTTTAAAAATAAGACCCGCTCGCTGAACCACTCAACTACGTGACATCCAAATAAGGCAATTTATCACGTGGGTTGTGGTCTTCCCGGCTCAAAATGTGTTTTTGAGCCCACAACCCACTAAAAGTGACCCACAAGGGCCTAGAAGGGTCAATGTTCCTTCTGCAACTTTCGAAATGGCAAAATATCTGCCTTGGTTCATGACCGAATAGAACCACAACATCCTTCCAAATTGGGACGATCCTTGGTAAAACCTATCAAGATGACCGGAAATGAGGTCTTGGGGACAGAATAAGGTAAGAGACAGTTTATATGGGCATTTTTGGTCTGCCCTGAGGCCCCTGGAGCCGTAAAATCAATGGCTCCCAGAAATTTTTTCAAGGCCTGACAGCCGAACCAACCACCCAGCATCCGGTCCGGCAATCACAGATCGGCTACCCCTTGAAATTGCGAGATATAAATGCCGCTAACTTCAAAGTGATGAACAGAGGAACAATCTGATCGGGCATCTCGACATTGATCCGCATGTCGGCAATCTCGACCTCTTCCCTTCCCGTTGATAAGTGAGCTCTGAACCTAGGATGGAAACTAACAGAAACAGCCAAAACAAAATACTACAACCAAAGAATCGGATGGAACAGACGAGTCTAATCCCAAACAACCAATAGTATGCAGCAAGTGCGGTGTAACGTTCGTCCCAGAGGTACCAGACGAGTGTCAGTCCTGATTCAGAGCCTTGTAAAGGTTGATCGGGAGAAAGTTTAATTCAAGAAGTCGTTGTAAGACGTAGCAAGCGTTTGTTATGTACGAAACTAAGAGATCCCAAAGGATATCTGTTTCGGACACCAAGACTTGAGTCGGTTATGACCGACTAGATCGATGGAAACTGAGGATCCAAAAGGATTCTGAAGTTTCCAACGCAAACAACACAAATAGAGTTTATTGGAATGAAGGGAACCGTGAGGTTCACCAATATTCCAAAGCGAAACAGAAAGTTCCGCAAAGTATCGACAAAGATGGTGGTGGTTCCAGACAACAAGACAAACAAGACAGACAATTCCAAACAATTCCAACGATTCAAGGTCCAAGACCGGTGATTCTATACGATTCCCAATGATTCAATACGATTCAAGACCCAAGGCCGGCGATTCAATACGATTCAAGAGCCACGCTCAGACGTTTTATCCAATCCAACAATGGTGATATTCCAACTCCTACAAACTGACGTTGGTAGGTGTCCGAAGATCGACTAAAAGTTTCCCTTGGGCGTAAGCTGGGCTCACTAGTTGGGGGAAACTCCGTCCTCGACCCTAGAAACACCTCTAGCTACTTATACAATCCAAGATATGACTATGACAATGAAAGAATTAAGTAAATGGTCCGTTTAGCCGCCCCAAAGTCCGTGTATCCGTCTTGGTGACTGAAATATAATGAGTCCTATTGGTCGGGGCACTGAGCACGCCATTCCAGGTATATTCCGACCGTTCCTTGGTAATAATATGCACATGGTGGATTGATGGCAGATTAGACATCAACCACCAGGTATCTCCTTGTGCAATGTAACTTGCATTTTGAGAGTGTCCCTCGAAGGTCTTCATGGAAACTAGAGTCTCCAGCCATGTAGGCTTCGAATGATACCCCACTTTGAGTGTGGACTCAAGATGGGTACTCCAGAACGCTCCTATCACCCAAAGGGGAAGTCCTGGGAACTCCGGGATCGACGATCATGGGTCCCCTTCGCTTACTATCCCACTTTGATGTCCGTTGCCGAGTAACCGATGCCTCGGCTACAACCGAAACACTGCCTCTGCGTCTCTCACGTCACCTGGATCGACGCGAACGCGTCGATACTACCAAATAGATAACCACATAATTGCTCGTTACTTTGGTCCTCGAGGTTTTGGTTATCGAAACTACCGAAACTACCGATACCAACGAAATACCCTATGGTTTGGTTGGGCTACACATTCTCCTACACGTTTCGGAGCGAGAACATGTCAGAAACACCTCTGGCTTCCACCAGGGTGTTGTCCCGTTGCTCTTGTGATGCTGGCCACAGGCCAGCTACTTCGGGTTCTCAGTACTGCCTCTAATAGATAATATAATAGGAATGAACTACACATTTGAAAAGCGGAAAATATAGCATTTTCATAGGTGTGTTCATTCACTGCTTATCACCGTCTGGACTCTGCCTGGACTGCCGGAAGGCACCTCATGCGGCAACGACGCCTGCTCGAATCGCTAGGACTGTGAAGCTTGTGAAATCTTCTCGAAATGTGGCCTATGGGCGGCGTGCGCATGTCGACTGGGAGCTTTTTCTCGTTTCGCTCTTTACCTCGATCGCTGCTCCGCCCAAGCTCCGCCTAAGTATCTTGCATTTTCCGCGAACTTACTATGCCGTAAGTCACTTGATAAGGCTCAGCCTTACTAAGTGGTCTTTGGATCCCAGTAAGATCGGCTCCTTGGGAACATTATCCTTGTCAGACCAAGTGTTTATCAACGAACCTTGTACCTCAAGCTCCCCTATCAGGTCATGAACCCAGCCTCATACACGGACTTCGTTACACCCCGCGGCTTCAAGTACCACTACTTCTTCAGCCCAGCCGATTCTTCCGGCTTGAAGCCCACCCTAGTGTTCCTCCACGGCTTTCCGTCTAACGCGCACGAGTGGCGGCACCAAGTCGGGTTCTTCGTGCAGCTCGGCTACGGCGTGCTCGCGCCGGATCTGCTAGGCTATGGCGGGACGGCCAAGCCCACAGACGTAGCGGCCTACACCAAGAGCCTCATGTCTGCCAACATAATTGCGATCATGGACAAGGAGGGGATCGCCAACACCAAGGTCTACGCCATTGGCCACGATTAATGCGTCCCATCCTTGTTTTCCACACATCCTTTCTAATGATACGTTCAGGGGATGCGCATTGACCTCTGGGCTGGCGACCTTCTACCCCGCCCCCTTCGCTGGATTCGGCTTTCTTTCTGTCGGCTACCTCGCGCCGACACCCGACTATGACTTCGAGGCCTTCAATGCAGGCATCAAGGCTCTCGTCGGCTACCAATGTTTCGGATACTGGTAGTGCGTCCTTTCTGGCTTGGGTTTTGCGACACCATCATATATCTTACCAAACGAGCTGTTTTTTTGCAGAAGAGGGCGCTGACAAGATCATCGCCAACCACGTACGTAGAAGCTCTAATTCCCTCTAGAGTTATAAGGATCGGTGCACATAGATAGACGCCTTCTTGAACATCCTGTATCCCCACGACCCCAAGACGTGGCTCACCGACTCAGCCACAAAGTGAAGCCGCCCCCGTACCTCACCCAAGATGTTTGTTTCATTTATTTCTCTTCTTCCTTGGCACATCCCTCTCAATCCATCCCAAGGACTTCGACGTCCACAAGGCGGAGCTTCTGGAAGGCGGCCTCGCAGGCCCGCTGTGCTGGTACAAGCAGTACACCACCGCCATGGCTGCCGAGGACGACAAGTGTGCGTCCTCCTTCTATGTAGCACATCAACTATGTCTCTATGTGTATATCACCGTTCCTGTGCTGACGGCCGCCTCTCCTCCATTCACTAGTGGTCCCGAAGGAAAACTACATCATCAAGCAGCCCGTTTTCTTCGCCGCCACCCTCAACGACTACATCTGCCGCCCGGAGTGGGGGCTTCTCACCCTCAAGCCTGGGTGCCCAAACCTCACAATCAAGGAGTATCACACGGATCATGTATGTCTTCGCACCCACCCCTCCTTCTAAAGCTCTCTAATGTTGCTGGTGCGCATGGACGTCAAAGTGGGTTCAGCTTGCCGCCCCGGAGCAGCTCAACAAGGATGTCTTGGAGTGGATCGAAGGTCAGTGAGAAGCCACCATAAATTACGCTCGAGGGGAGCGTAAAACAGATTTAAATGTACAAAAGACCCGAATGAATGACGCCAAATGAATTACAAGCCTGCCACATCGACTGACCTCGCCCCTTCTTCCCATTCCCAAGCCGAATAGCGAGATCTAGCGGGACGACTTCCAGCGCGCTCAGCCCTTTCCACCCCCAAGTTCCTCCGCGCTCCCCACCAACACGCGCTGCAACGTCTCCTGCAGCTGCACCGGCGCCCATGTTGAGGGTTTCCAAATTGTCGAATCCGCGGTCCACGAATGGCTCGCGGTGCTTTGAAAAGTCGAGCCCCATGACGTCTTTGAGGAACATTTTGGTTTCGGCTGTTTTGTCTGTAGTGTCCACAAAAACAGATCCACTCGATGCTGTCTCCACACCCCAGCTTATCCCCGCCATTCGGATTTCCCTCCCATGTTCATACACCGATCTAGAAATTTCGATTGGGTGTGGTGCACGGCGCACGGCCGTGAAATCTGGTACTTTGCGGTGTTTGCAGCAGGCCGGGGTTCGACTCCCGCACCCGAATTCTATTTTTGCTCGCGTATGCGCATAACTATTTCTTTGAACCAACAGACGCCCTCTCGCGCGAAGTACGTGTCAGATTACTGCATCTAATCCTCCTGCGTCCATCCGTTCATCCATGGATCCAGATACTCCATTTGTGTGTATGGAGGATAATCAAGACCGAAGCATGAGGCAGCCAGCCAATTTGAAAAGTCATTGTAATGCATTCCATCGACAGGTATTTCAATCGGGTGTCGTGCATGGTGCACAGCTGCGCGGAATTTTCCTGGAAGCACTAGTGTGCTTGCAGCAGATCGGGGTTCGACTCCCCGCACCCGAACTTCTCAACTCCTTGTCTCTTTTTTTCCCCTCGCTTCCTCTCTGTCTCGCAGATTATGCTAATCGTTCACTTCCCTGAATTCTGTGGGGATTTAGACGACTCATTCCGACTCAAATGAATCAAATCCATTCAGTCCCAGTTGTTCCGGTTCCCATTCTCCTGGACCATGGCCCGGAGGGCGGAAACGTAGGCAGTGAAGTCAACAGTCATTTTAATGTGTTTCAGTTAATCCATCCAACAAGGTATTCCCATCAGTCGTGGTGCGCGGTGCACAGCTGCGTGGAATAAATGGGGAAAACCTCTATGCTCGCAGCAGTCCAGGGTTCGACTCCCTGCACCTGCCGGCTATGCTATGCTTTTTTCCCCCTTCCATTCGTCTTCCCTCCCTTTGTCTCGCTGATTCTGTTCGTGGTATCACTGCTCCTGGAGTACCCTTGGAAGGAGTATGACGTTGGGTAGGATGCAAAGGTAATGACTCCCCTTTCTCTCTTTTTTTAAAGGTTTGTCAAGACTTCCGAGGTCGTGGTGGGATTTAAATAAGTCTCTCTATGGAACCCGGTCTTTCGCTCGCAATGTCGGAGCGTTAACAATCCCCCGTTTTACTCGGGCCACAGCTCTTTTCTTGTTTGTGAACTACATCGATGACTGCAGCAGATCTAGATTCGATTGCCAATGCCCCAATCGGTTCTTGGCCTTCACTTTGGTGTTATCCGGTTGATCAAGGCGTGGTTGTGCGTTGTCACATTCGACCTGTACTATGGATACCTTGGGTGAACGTGATTCATGTATCGAGACTGGCGTCTAAGCTGCGGGCCTTCAATTCTTTTAACTGAACTACTCTCATGTCCTCGCAATCGGGGGCGAGGATACCATCAGTTCTTTTCATCTCAATGTACACCACACCCAAGCTCAATCTTCAGCTCGGGCGTGGTGCAGGTGCACGGCTGCCCAGATTAATGGGAAATGAACGCGACTAATTGCTTGACTGGCAGCAAGCCGGGGTTCGACTCCCCGCGCCCGAATGTTGTCGTCGGCTGTTTATTCTTTGTTTTGGGTCGAATTTTGGCGGGATTTCGATATTCCAGCAAGCTCACCACCGCCCTCTTGCCACGCATTTCCCGACATGGAAAGGTTTGAGTATGTACGTCGATTCAGAACACACTAAACGGGCGCTTTGCAGACTCATTCACGTTCGCAGCCGGCTAGGCTTCGAATCTCAGCAGTGTATTATCTTCTCTTTTTTTGCCCAGGGCCGACACAAATTGAATAGGGACCACACTCGCGGTACATGACAACGAAAAATGTTGCGCCCGCGGGTTAAATTTTGAGCGGCTTCGGGAAAATGAATTATATCACCGGGATCTCGTCACCTCATGCAAGAGCAGCACCAAAAGAGGTTCCAGGATGATCAAGGTGGGTGAAAGAAGGTCGTGGCAGGAAAACAAAGGAACAATCTGATCGGGCACCTCGGCCTTGATCTGGATGTCGGCAATCAGTGGCACACAATCTCTCTTGGCTCTTACGTTCATCTCGCCACCTCTCGCACGCACAAACATCTAGCTGGACTCTCTTACGATAACCATGAAGAGCCTGCTCAGCTCAACCTCACGAGGTTCTTCTCAAGACCTTGGTGAGCAACAATCTTCTCAAGACCTTGCAGATGAACGCAACCCGTCGCAGCCACTCGTGTTGGAGAGCTTTTGTTTTCTAGCTGCATGTATGGTACAATGACGATTCGCGCACGAGGATGTATATGCCGTGATGCGAGATAGTTCTGGATTGTCATGAAGGAGACGCAATTAACTGTGCGAAGCGAGAGTGAGTAAACACTGTGGAATTTTGAATTGAAAGATGGGAGGCGGATGGGATGTGTCGAAATCATAAAGGAGTCGGTTGAAATCGAGACGAGAAACCAGAAAAGACGGTGGGAGCAGAATTGGAGTCGGGATGGTGGAAGGAAGGGTAAATGAGAATGAAATCGGGAACGCACTTGGAACGCACGCAGTGGTATGTGATCATCGCCAACGCTGATCAAGACCTAGGAATGTGGTAATGTGATGGGTGAGTGGATGGATTAACTGATAGACTGGGCCGGGATCCGTCTATGGGACAACAGGAACTGGAAAGAGGGCCGACACAGCGGTCGAAGCTGCGGAGGGGTGGCGGCAGGGAAGATGAAAGAGGAGGGCCATGGGAGGAGCTCGACAGCGAGAACTAAGATCCGCGTCCCTTGGCTTGGTAAAGAGGACTTCGGGAGTTGAGTACAGCGTCGAATGGCGACTGTTTGCAGAAGAAAGAGGCGGCGTGGCTGTGTCGACCACCGGCTCAATCTCAATGTCTTTTGCAGCCGGCCTTTGTTTTCGCCCACCACGACAATCATCGACGTCTTCGCCGCTACATCCGGTGTACCGACATATTCCTCCCAGCATTCCTCCCATCCACCCGTTAAGGCCCCCGACCTGCCTATCCCTGGCCCTGCCCTGTGGCCCGTGTAGGGCTGCACGCCGTGCCCGTCGCGCCGGTTCTACGGGGTCCGGCGACGGGCATGCCGTCCCGTTCCGTGGGCTCTTTGGCTGCATTTTTGACGGCCGTTCCCGTCGAAAACGGCCGTCGACTCGGCGGGTCCTGGAAACGCGCCATAAACGGTGAAATATGCCGTGTAGGCCTTTGGTGAGGCATGTTCTGTGTAAAGGTAAGCCCAATACATAATTTAGGGCACATCTTATGAACTCACTTGCAAGTTTAAACTGGCGAAATGACGGCCGTCGCGTGACGGACCGTTCCCGTTCAGGTCCCGTCAAAACAACGGCCGTGCCCGTCGACGGGACGGCGTACAGCCCTAGGCCCGTGTATCTCAGCTTTACCTAGCGCCGACTCCGGGCATTCTTCGCTGCGTTGTCCTCACGCCTCTGGCTCTGTCCTATACTCGTCAATCCTCTCTCCCCACGCCAACTCCGGGTGTTACTATCAAGATCTCGATATGCTGTCCACGCCCACCTGCCAACCTCACTTCTTTCTCCCGCGCACGATCCCGCTAAAGATGATTGCCTCACGTTCCCCACACCGTCCCTGAATCGGATTCAGGTGCGTGCCCCACTGTTTCTAGTCCCCGGTCGTGTCTTCACTCCCATGTATCTTGTCCCCGTGCCCTGTACCTCCACCGCGAGACTAATGCACGGCGTCCGTTCACATCACTCCCTCAACTCTGTTCTTCCCTGATCACGCACCCCACCCCCCTCAAGATCGTCGCCCTCGCTCTCCGCGTTTCACCATCCCGCCGGGGGCATACACGAGGGATCCCGGAGAAAATGCACATTCTCGACCATATGCTTCGCGCCTTGAAGCGGAATACTGATCCACCACCATAAGTATCCCTTTACCGTCCAATTTCATTGACCTGGAAAACCTTCTCGATACGCTCCGTGGCCCAGGCTCGAGTAGAACGCGCATCTCCTGCAGTGTTAATGTAGTTCAAAACCACATAACTGAGTGCAGGTGCGGGCCATCCCACACGGCCCTACTCTGCTCTTTTGAATCCTAATCAGTGCAGGAGCTCCTGTGAGTTGTTCGACGGAATTCAAGTTGTAGACGAACCAGGACTGAGAAGCGGTACGCCGGTAATTACAACTAGGATCAAGTGCAACCTCGGCTCCGCGCCGCATTCATTTTGCTTTTTCGCTTTTTCGCTTCTTCTTCCTTTCAATGGAGCAAAACGATGAGATGGGAATTCTGAGGGCCATCACAACAGACGTCAGAAATTTGGGTGATCTGGGGGCTATATTTAGGGTGCAATTCAACTTCAACTTGACACCTGTCACGGTTTTGTGGGGTTCCGAATTCAAAACACCGGATCTTCATTTGAGCGATCTTACACTACAGTTCCTGGACTTCTCCATCACCCCGTAGCCGAGCTCACGGCCGCAACCTTTCGATCCGCCGTGGTAGAACTGAAGGGATAATAGAGAAGTGGTTGGGGAAGAAAGAGGACCTCTCGGACTCGAACGCGAAAACAGGTGGTTGAAATCTATCCCCGATCTCCGTGTGAATCATTGCCCTTGATTGGGCCGCCAATCCTGTCGGTGAATTTTCCATTCCGTGTAATGCCACCTACCTACCTATCTGCCCGAAACTGATGGTCATCGGGGTCTTTCGCCACTGTCTTGAAGGATAAGTATCGCCTCAGAACAGTATATATTATGAGATCTTCGTCCTCCATCTGCAGAAGAACTGCCTACTTCATGGACCCCGCCGTGTCTTTTAATCTTAATGTCACTCTCGGTGCGCACAGAATGGTGTTTGTTCGTTGGTTAATCCGTTTTCAAATTTTAGGCGCCTACCAGATTGGTATCCTGCTCTCGTATGTACTCTTTGGGGTGACGACAACCCAAATGTACATATACTACACACGCTTTCCAAACGACCCCCTCAAACTCAAGAGTTTGGTGTGTCAATGCTGAGTCCAGAGAACATGTCACTAACTTTCTTGCCGCAGGTTGCCTTTGTTTGGTGGGTCCATGCGTTGTTGATATGTCTACTAAGGCTCATTTGTAAACAGGGCATGTGAGTTCGCCCACGCGCTGTGCATCGGACACAACCTCTATGTGTGGACGATATCCAGTTACGGGCACCCGGAACGCGTCCTTGGCCGCGCCCCCGACTCTTTCGGTGTCTCTATCTTCCTCTCCGGCGTCATCGCAGTATGCGGTGTGTGCATTCGTTCTGCCCATGTCGCCTCGCTCACGCACCCCAGTGCCAGCCTTCTTCTCGTTCCGAATCTATACCCTTTCTAAACAATTGTACATCCCTGTCCTCACCTGGACTATGGTGTTCTTGCGCCTTCTGGGGACCAGTGTATTATTTGTAGCGACTTTTCAAATGAAGTCGCTCCTGGCCAGCATCGCACAATGGGAGTGGCTCACCACCGCTACCTTGAGCGTTGGCATGGCAAACGATTTGACGATTGCCGCTTCATTGGTGCTCATCCTCCACAAACAGCGTCACAATGGGCTCAAGAGGTATGATTCCTAAATGCTTACATGCATGGATATGGCATCCTACCTCGGATGCCACGCAGAACCGCAGTACTGGTGGATAAGATGATTTTGTGGACCTTAGGTTTGTCAATAGATTCATTCTACGTCTTCTTTCCACTCACAATTCATCGACAGAGACTGGAATGTTGACCAGGTAGTTTTCCCTTCTCCTCGCATCCCACCCCTCATAACTGTCTTAGTGTGACGAGTGTTGTCGAACTGGCCTGTGTATGCCCCATTCATCCTTGTTCGATGATTCAGTCCTCAATCTTTATTTCAGTATGTCACAATGAAAGATAACTGTATGCGACCCCACGGCAGAAGCGAACATCCATGTTAACATTATCTGTAGTCTTCTGGATGGCTATTTTCGTTGTTCTTCCACGCAGTGAGAACGTCGTCCGACGCATATTCCACACTCTTTTAACGACCCTAAAGCATATTCAAACTCGTTCTTAGCGAGGTAAGTTGACCACAGGGAAACTACGGTTTGATGTTGAACTCTATATGCAGTCTGAACTCCAGGGCGACGCTCCGCGCAATGGACGAGCTTTCTTTGTCGATTTCGCTGCGACCTTCGACGACGCCGGCGGTGAGTCACACCGGGGATTGCCAAGTTTAGGGTGGCCGGAGGTGTAACTCCAAATGCGAACTTTCGAGTTCAACAAAAGCCCGTCGGAAAGTCAATCCTTTACTAGTAGTTTAAGTACATCTGAAATTGTATCCTAAACTACAAGAATAAAATCAGATTTTGGGCCAGCTGAAACGTAGCCGAAAACCCAAGAGTCAGATTGCAAAAAGAATGAGCCGAAATTGTAGACCGAAACTCACCATTTCAGTACAAAAAAAAGTGCGACTGAAACTTAACATTTCAGCTGCACTGAAATGGACACCGAAATACCGGGTTTCGTATCTCATTTCAAGGCAACTGAAATAATAGATTTCGGTCTGTATTTCATCTGGAGCTGAAATGTAAACCGAAAATATTTGTTTATATCCAACTGAAATTCGGTCGGCGGACGAGTGGCGGATCGTCCGCCGATTGTCCGCCGATCATCTGCAGATGATCCGCCGCTTATCTACCGCTTGTCCGCATATTAAGATCATCATAATTCCAAAGCATGACCCTGCCTGTGAATTGTGAGTCTAGAACCAGTGTGAATCAAGTTACTTCAACTGACCATTCAATTTATGTATGTATTTACATGTTGAAAAATATGAGGGTCAAAATGCACATTTATTCCGGCGCAAATATTTTTTCCAAATTTCGGTCTGCCGCCACTTTTTCTAGTGTTTGAGGCTTGTGCCGCCACTTTTAGGCCCTTTTTGCAACGTCAAAAATAGTGGCGTCGAAACTCGACCTGCCGCCACTATTTTTTCCAAGTGCGCCACTTTTTGTTTTTTGTTTTTGTTTCAACGCCACTTTGGTGAAGTTATCTATACCACGATTCTTTTGTTTATAGCACATGTGGCTAGGTATGATTGTAAGAGAACATCGAAGTGATCGTCGAATCACTTCAATGTTCTCTCACTGGGGGCAAAGACCAACGCATCTGAAATCAGATGCGTCAAAGGCACCTGGTACGCACTTGCTGATGCAATCCAAATGGGGTGTAACCAAATGGGGACCCAGGCAAAGGGTTTCTTTGTCACCCTTTTGTTTTCCTGGGTGGGGGCCAAACAAAAGGGCGACAAAGAAACCCTTTGCCTGGGTCCCCATTTGGTTACACCCCATTTGGATTGCATCAGCAAGTGCGTACCGTATGCCTTTGACGCATGTCGAATCAGATGTGTTGGTGATTGCCTCCAGTGTCTGTGGAATTATGTAGGTAATTCTGCAGATATATTTGTATCTCAGTGAAAGTACACCTCCATTGTAAGGTAAAAGTTCAGAGAATAGATTGGGATGCATAGATGTTAAAAAACAAAATCTAAAGCATTCGGGAGGAGCCCCCTTGTGTCAGAAATTTGGGATGTTAGTTCCTCACGACCGATTTCCGGCAACTGGACGTGATCCAAAAAGCACGGGTTTCACGTAAATGGCCGTATAAAAGACGAGTCTATAAATCCATACATGAAAGACTTGTCGTTGGTAATAGCATAGGGCACCATAGGCACAGTTGGATGGGATTACTTCCATCTAACTAATACATTAAGCTGGTTGTAAGGTAGGTTGGTCAAATGAATTTGAAGGTCAAACCAAAAAGCTCGTTATGCGAACTGGGTCAAAGTGTGAGTGAATGTGTGTAAATGAGGCAAACATTGAAACAAGATAAGTGAGTGTGAGTCTGAAATGAGGGTCAAAAACGAAGGGTCTAAGATGATAAGATGTGATGCGTACCGCAAACTGTGAACTATTCCGAAACCGACTCCACGCGAGTCCCGTCACGTCAAGTGGCACGGAATGGGGAACCGGTTTGTAGCGACATCAGTGCCGCAATTCCCTCTTCAATTTTTTCCTCCTCCCGCGCTGACCATCCCTTGCCCCACAACCATGTCACAGACAACTCCCGACAAAGCTTGCAGAGATTCTCGATATCTGCGAGACGAAGATCATTCAGGAGGTTTACACGACCAGATGGCTTATCTGGTGATGAATAAATCTTGGGACATTCTCACGCCACTCGCGAGCCCAGGCCACACCACAATATGCTGGATTTTCACATTCCCCATGGTTGATAACAGGGGGAACGTGGAAAGCGAACTGTCGGCGCACTGTGAGAAGGTTGGAGATTGTGACACACACACATCAAATTGAACAAAAGAGTGTAATATAGTCTGAGATAACTTTGCTTCACCAAAGTGGCGTTGAAACAAAACAAAACAAAAAAGTGGCGCACTTTGAAAAAATAGTGGCGGCGCCACTATTTTTGACGTTGCAAAAGGGCCTAGAGGTGGCGGCACAAGCCTCAAACACTAAAAAGTGGCGGCAGACCGCAATCCGGAAAATATATTTGCGCCGGAAAAAATGTGCATTTTGACCCTCATAGAAAAACTTGAGTCCAGCACTTAAAAATCGCAGAGAGGATTGAGTCCGCAGACAGAAGATTATGTCTGAAGCTCAAAATCTGGAGAGAGGGCATGTAGAAAATAGTGTCCGCTGATCAAAAGTCGCAGAGAGGATTGTGTCCGCAGACAGAAAATAGTGTCCACCAATCAAAAGTCAGAGAGGATCATGTCCGCAGACAGAAAATAGTGTCCGCCGCTCAAAAGTCACAGAGGATTGTGTCCGCAGATGGAAAATAGTGTCCACTGATCAAAAGTCACTGAGAGGATCGTGTCCGCAGATGGAAAATAGTGTCTGCGGCTCAAAAGTCACAGAGAGGATCATGTCCGCAGATGGAAAATAATGTCCGCCGCTCAAAAATCACAGAGACAATCGTGTCCGCGGATGGAAAATAGTGTCTGCCGCTCAAAAATCACAGAGAGGATTCTGTCCGCGCATGGAAAATAGTGCCTGCAGATCAAATCCACAGAGAGGATCATGTCCGCAGACAGAAAATAGTGTCTGCCGCTCAAAAGTCACAGAGAGGATTGTGTCCACAGACGGAAAACAGTGTCCGCCGATCAAAAGTCACAGAGAGGATTGTGTCCGCAGATGAAAAATAGTGTGCACCGGTCAAAATTTAGAGAGAGGATCGTGTCCGCAGATGGCAAATAGTTAGGGTTGATGGGAACAGCGTGCACTGCTGTGTGGCGCATTGGGATGGGACGTGTAGCAAGAGAGCTGGGACGTGTAGGAAGGCAACGGAGACGTGTTTCGCCTGGACAATGGTTTCCAAGTGAACAGTAGTTGTTTGTAGTTTGCTGTGCAGCCAAAACAAACCATAGGTATAAGAGTGCGATGTAACTCGGTTGACGGTACAGAATGAAACCTCCACTTTTGACCACATCTCTTTAATTTTCCTTTCGTTTTCTTAGACTGGTACTGCTGTTGACCAGAACCCTCGCCATTATGTATCGACTGTTTGCCTTTGATGCCGGCAGACCCGGCGTAGGAATGATCTGGATCACGCTTTTAGGATTCTTGTTGTGTTTTGGGTTTTGGGCCTGTTAGATTATGTTGGATGGTACAGATTGGATTTTGGCTGGATTTGGGTTTGAGCTTGGGATTGGGACTTGGTTGGACGTGTTGGTGGGGTGGATTAGGAGGAGATACTGGAAAGACAGCTGATGGAGATGGATTTGGAACATGTACGACACACTCGGCGGCACGCTGGTCGTGCCACCCTATCATCATTTATCATTTTCCCACGCCCTTATCGCGTCAATCGCCTGGATTGCAACATGCATATATTTTGTATGGAGCCCTGAACCTGCGCGCATCGGATTGATAGTATTTGGTGGTTTTGGATTGATTTCCACTTTCATCTGTACATTTGATTCCCGCATTTCATCTGGAGCCCACCAAGGGGCTCATCCAGAATTTTGACGACGAAAAGCCGGTGCAGACATCACATCCACACAATTTACACCCCACACACTCGTTGTTCGATTATGCTGGCGGAGTCGATGACAAACAATATTTATTCATTGCTACGGACACACACAAAATACGGGATGACGATGACACTCGGGGGGATGCCCGAAGAAACTCACAGACCGGATTGTTTCACATTCCACACCGTTGGGAAAAAGATGGGCCGGTGTTGACCACCAACAACGTGGATGACCTGGTTGATTTTCTGGAACAGGTGGATATGATTATCGAACTCGGGCATGTCGGGAACGACCAGGAGCGAAAAGCGCTGTTGACCAGCTGTCTTCCTGTCAAGATGCGATCACTTTGGAGAGGACTGGGAACAATGTGACTTTTGAGCCGCAGGCACTATTTGCCATCTGCAGACACGATCCTCTCTCTTAATTTTGACCAGCGGACACTATTTTCCATCTGCGGACACAATCCTTTTTGTGACTTTTCATCAGCGGACACTATTTTCTGTCTGCAGACATGATCCTCTCTGTGGATTTGATCCGTGGACACGATCGTCTCTGTGAATTTTGAGCGGCGGACACTATTTTCTGCCTGCGGACACAATCCTCTCAGTGACTTTTGATCGGCGGACACTATTTTCTGTCTACGGACATGATCCTCTCTGTGACTTTTGATCGGCGGACACTATTTTCTGTCTGCGGACACAATCCTCTCTGTGACTTTTGATCAGCAGACACTATTTTCTGTCTGCAGACATAATCCTCTCCTAAGTTTTGAGTGGAAGACATAATTTTCTATCTGCGGACATGTCCTCTCTCCAAGTTTTGAGCTGCAGACATAATCTTCTGTCTGTGGACTGAATCCTCTCTGTGATTTTTGAGCGGCAGACACTATTTTCCATCTGTGGACACGATCGTCTCTGCGATTTTTGAGCGGTGGACACTATTTTCCATCTGCGGACATGATCCTCTCTGTGACTTTTGAGCCGCAGACACTATTTTCCATCCGCAGACACAATCCTCTCAGTGACTTTTGATCGGCGGACACTATTTTCTGTCTGTGGACACGATTTTTGAGCGACGGACACTATTTTCCATCTGTGGACACAATCGTCTCTGCGATTTTTTGAGCGGCAGACACTATTTTCCATCTGCGGACATGATCCTCTCTGTGACTTTTGAGCGGCAGACACTATTTTCCATCCGCAGACACAATCCTCTCAGTGACTTTTGATCGGCGGACACTATTTTCTGTCTGTGGACATGATCCTCTCCTAAGTTTTGAGTGGCAGACATAATTTTCTGTCTGCAGACATGTCCTCTCTCCAGATTTTGAGCTGCAGACATAATCTTCTGTCTGCAGACTGAATCCTCTCTGCGATTTTTGAGCGGCGCACACTATTTTCCATCTGTGGACACGATCCTCTCTGTGACTTTTGATCAGCAGACACTATTTTCCGGCCGCGGACACAATCCTCTCAGTGACTTTTGATCGGTGGACACTATTTTCTGTCTGCAGACATGATCCTCTCTGTGACTTTTGAGCCGCAGACACTATTTTCCATCCACAGACACAATCCTCTCAGTGACTTTTGATCGGCGGACACTATTTTCTGTCTGCGGACATGATCCTCTCCTAAGTTTTGAGTGTCAGACATAATTTTCTGTCTGCAGACATGTCCTCTCTTTTGAGCTGCAGACATAATCTTCTGTCTGCGGACTGAATCCTCTCTGTGATTTTTGAGCGGCGGACAGTATTTTCCATCCGTGGACACGATCCTCTTTGTGACTTTTGAGCCACGGACACTATTTTCCATCTGCGGACATGATCCTCTCTGTGACTTTTGAGCCGCAGACACTGGTTGAACATTTCAAGTTTTTGAGTGAAAAAATTGGTGAAAAATGACCACTATTTTCACGTTTTTTTCACTGAAAAAGCAAGTGAATAATTTAAAAGTTTTCCAGCACTTTTTGACCTGTTTCAAAATTTTTACCTTAAAAATGAAAATGGAGTGAAAACACTCTAAGTTTTTCACTTATGTTTTCAGTGAAAAAAGTGTGAAAAATAATGGACATTTTTCACCAATTTTTTCACTCAAAAATTTGAAATGTTCAACCAGTGAGACACTATTTTCCATCTGCAGACACAATCCTCTCAGTGACTTTTGACTGGTGGACACTATTTTCTGTCTGCAGACATGATCCTCTCCTAAGTTTTGAGTGGCAGACATAATTTTCCATCCGCGGACACGATCCTCTCAGTGACTTTTGATCGGCGGACACTATTTTCTGTCTGCGGACACAATCCTCTCTGTGACTTTTGATCAGCGGACACTATTTTCTACATGTCCTCTCTCCAAATTTTGAGCTGCAGACATAATCTTCTGTCTGCGGACTCAATCCTCTCTGCGATTTTTGAGTGCTGGACTCAAATTTTTCAACATGTAAATACATACATAAATTGAATGGTCAGTTGAAGTAACTTAATTCACACTGGTTCTAGACTCACAATTCACAGGCAGGGTCATGCTTTGGAATTATGATGATCTTAATATGCGGACAAGCGGCAGATAAGCGACAGATCATCTGCAGATGATCGGCGGACGATCCGCCGCTCGTCCGCCGACCGAATGTCAGTTCGACTTAAACAAATAGTTTCAGTTTATATTTCAGCTCCAGATGAAATGCAGACCGAACTCTATTATTTCAGTTGCCTTGAAATGAGATACGAAATTTGGGATTTCAGTGCACAATTCAGCGTACCTGAAATGCTAGGTTTCAGACGCACTTTTTTTTGTACCGAAACACTAACTTTCGGTGTACAATTTTGGTGCTTTTTTTTTGCAAATTGACTCTTGGGATTTCAGCTACATTTCAGCTGGTCTAAAATTCCATTTTATTCTTGGACTTTAGATTACAATTTCAGATGTATCTAAATTACTAGTCTGAGAATGCCTTTCGGACGAGTTTCTGTTGAACTCGAAAGTTGGCATTTGGAGTTGAACCTCCGGTCACGCTAAATTTGGCAATCCCTGGTGTGAGTTCTATGTCGAACTTGCATACCTTTGTTCACGAGGGTCATCCAGATTGAGTTACCCACCCATAATGCCCAAATCACAAGAGAAAGCAAAGTCACAGACGAAGCTTTTCCTCGGCCCCGCACTTCAAATGGTGCGAGCAGTTCCAGCAAATGCAGACACCGTTGTTTAAGCTATGTTGAAATTATTAGTTTTGTCATGCATGATGTCCACCTCGCACCTGATATCTGAGGCGTGCGAGTTCTTCGCATTCAGCACTGATCAGGGAAAACTTCCCCTGTAAATTTATGATATTTTTCAATAACATTTTTCATGGTTGCCAAAATCTTCAAAATTTTGCGAACTTTTCAATGAATTCTGCCAAAAGTGTTGTGAATATTGGAAATTTAGTAGAACCCCAATAATATTTTGGCCATTTCATGCCCAGTCTTCCGGAAATTTTCCAGCTATTCCTTGTCCCTCAGAACCAGACCTATTGATGAGTCGATAGTGATTGAGGAATATGTGGATCCAGTGCCCACCCTAAAAACTTTCGTAAACTACGTGAGTATGAAACATGGTTGGTTTTGATGCTGTTATAACGACACGTCAACACCTTGTTTCATGCCACTCAAATGCAATCTCATTAATTAATATTGGCATCTTCATAACCTCGACTGAGCTAATGTCAGCTATCTCACTCTCTTGGCTCTTGATCATCTCAACTCCGCGCTCGCTCTCCACTGGATTTTTTCCGCTCACAATCTTCATTACTTCGCTTCTCCGGGTGCGATCCCCCCTGCGTGCAGTATACTTGTGCCTTTCCCTCGGGATCCTCACCCCTCCTTGGTTCAGCTTCGCCTCCACTTTGTTATCGCGGCCACACCCTGACATCTACGCTGGACCCGCCCCCGTTCCGTGCAGCTCTGCAACTCTGCAATTCTGAGCGCGCAGCTCGAAAATTCTTCCAAGGACAGTATATACAGACCGCATTCTGACTCCGGTTTAGACTACATACTTTCGGACTCGGGTGTAGCATGCTGCACACTGACCGTCCTTTCCTAGGACCCGATGCAGATGGTGCGAGAATTTAAACGCTCTCGCGCACACGGGTATGGTGCACGGTGCATGGCACGATTATGTCCCTCGTCTTTTCTGTGGGGGTAACCCGCAGGCTGCAGCTCTGGAGGTTTCAGCAACGACGACGCTGCAGGAAAGACGAATGAGAGTGCTTGTAAGCCGACGATATTGGTTGACAGACTAAGGTAGTGCTATGCGGTTTATATGCGGGCATCATGGGAGACTCAATGGATGAATAGTTCTGGGCAGTCGCCTTGAGAGAGAGCTTCTCATAGGGTAGATATACGGTATGGCGGCGTCAAACTGCAAACGGAGCAAATGAACGTCCGAGTTTCAAGCCTCAAGATTGAAAGTATATCGAGGGAGAGAGAGCCGCGATACAGTAAAGAAGAGGATGTATCGTGTCTTGGCGGGAGAGGGGAGGCAGAGGTCCAGATCGAAATGAGAGGCGGCGTATCTCCGGATGCCAGACAGGAGATATTGCCATCGCCGGGACAATCACAGAGGAAGAAGAAAATAATAGTAGGCGCGGGGAACGCAGAGCACGAGGGTCGATCGCAAGGAAAGCCTAGTATGTAGACTAGGGTAGCGCATAAGAATATTGAAGAATGCAGTGGGTTTGTGCGCAGCATTGGACGGGAGGAAGAAATAGGGGTGGAGTCATGAAGATGTTCGAGTGGGAGGAAACGAGATGAAATGAGGGGCAAAATGGTGTTTGGAATAGAAAGGAAGGCGAGAGGAGTACAAACGTGAGGGGCCGGAGTCCGAGCAGCCGCTGACGGTTATGACGCTCACATTGGCGATGTGGAAGGATGAGCACGCGCGTTGATATTGATAGTGAAATACAAAGAGAGCGAACGTGAGGGGCAGAAGAGGGGACCAAGATGAACTGGGTCACGGAGAAGCAGGAAACGGGATGAGACTGTAGGGCATGACGAACGAGACAGCAGCCAGAACGAGAAGAAGACTAAGAATAGAACGTACTCTTTTTTTGCGAAGCATATCCCCAGCATCTACATCGACATGATCACTTTCGGCGTAAACAAAGATAGTGGCGATAGCGGGCCCGGCCTGCGCGTTCTATGCCGGGAAAGGGATAGCAATGTACCGAGGTGGATGGAGAGGAAGGGGGAGGTGGAAGAGAGAAGGTGGAGGGAGTACTTGGAATAGAAAGGAAGGCGAGAGGAGTACAAACGTGAGGGGGCCGGAGTCCGAGCAGCCGCTGACGGTTATGACGCTCACATTGGCGATGTGGAAAGATGAGCACGCGCGTTGATATTGATAGTGAAATACAAAGAGAGCAAACGTGAGCGGCAGAAGACGGGACCAAGATAAACTGGGCCACGGAGAAGCATGAAACGGGATGAAACTGTAGGGCACGTCGAACGAGACAGCAGCCAGAAGAACGGTGAAGTGGCGGAGGGACAAGACTAAGAAAAATAATCGAACGTACTCTTTGTTGTAGAGCATATCCCTAGCATCTACATCGACATGATCACTCCCGGCGTAAAAAAAAAAATAGTGGCGATAACGGGCCTGGGCCGCGCGTTCTGTGCCGGGAAAGGGATGTCAATGTACTGGAGAGTAACGGGGAGGTGGAAGGAATACTTGGAAGGGAGAACACGTATGGTAGTGGACAGAAGGAGGACGAAGGGCGAATCGGACGTAACTGAATCCCAGCCCGCCAATCCGACGCAGAACGGTGCTTCGCGGACTCCTCCGGGAGAAAGAATGCCGGTCACGAAGATGCAGATGACGTGCGCGGAAGTTTAAAAGGACGGAGATCGGGAAGGCGCGCGGACAGAGTCGGACGCAGACTACGGGATCCTGAAGAGGTATGAGGACAGCGATCCGGGGAGGAAGACCATTGCAACCACCTGTCCACTGCACATCCCGCGGGGCGTAAGTAGTCGCGACGATGATAGCATCTGAGTCACGCACGAGGATGGATGTGTTGTAATGGTCACAAAGGAGACGCAATGAACTATGCGAGGTAAGGGTGAGTAAAGGGGGCGGAATTTTGAATTGAAGGACGGGAGGCAGATGAGATGGGTCGCAAACAGAAAGAAGTGGGTTGAAATCGAGACGAGCAACCAGGGAGAGATGGTGGCAGGAGAAGTGGAGTCGAGATGACGGAACTTGAAGGACGGGTAAATGAAAATGAAATCCGAATCGCAGCCAGTGGTATGTCATCATCGCCAACGCGGATAGAGACCTAGGAATGTAGGAATGTGACGGGTGAGTGGATGGATTGACCGATGGACTGGGCCGGGATCCGTCTATGGGACAACAGGGAGCTGGAAAGAGGGCCGACACAGCGGTCGAAACTGCGGAGGGGTGGCGGCGGGGAAGATGAAAGAGGAAGGTCATGGGTCCGCGTCAATTTAGTTGGGAAAGAGGATTTCAGGAGTTGAGTACAACGTCGAATGGCGAATGTGTTAGTCGTGGTGCAGAAGAAAGAGGCCGCGTGGCTGTGTCGATCACCGGATCAATCTCAACGTCTTTTGCAGCCGGTCTTTGTTTTCGCCCACCACAACAATTTGACGACAATCATCGACGCCTTTGCCGCTCCATCCGCTGTACCGACATATTCCTCCTAGCATTCCTCCTAACCTGCGGATCCCTGGCCCCGCCCTGTGACCCGTGTATCTCAGGTTTACCTAGCGCTGACTCCGTGCATTCTCCGCCGCGTCGTCCTCACACCTCTGGCTCTGTCCCACAAAACGCTATACATACTCGTCAATCCTCTCTCTGCATGACGAATCCGGGCGTTGCTACCAAGATGTCGATATGCTATCCGCGCCGACCTGCCAACCTCACTACATCTTTCTGCCGCGCGTAAGTGTGAATACCAAAATGGATTGCCTCATTTTTCCCGCACCGTCCGTGCGCCCGATTCAGGTGCTTACCCCATTGTTTCTAGCCCCCACGTCTTCACTTATTCCATGTATCTTGTCCTCGTGCCCTGTATCTCCACCCCGAGACTCATGCACGACGGCCAATCCACACCATTCCCCCAACTCTGTTCTTCCCTACTCACGCAACCTCCCTCCTCGTTCCACATCATCCCGCCGCCGACATACGCTAGCGATCCCTGCAACGCAATTGAAAGACCCACCCCAGAACTGTGCTTGCAGTTCTGCCGTATCGTTCTATTGCTCGGTTCTGCATGTACCTCGTATACGGTATACCCCGTCACCGCCAGCCAGCTTGCAGCGCGCAATCGTTCCGCGCCGCAAAGTGCACCGATTCAGGACAAATCTTCCACACACCGCGCCGCTCTACCGTCAAATCAAGAGGTGTCAACTCCTGTCTGAGCCTAGCTAATTATACCATACCGGACCAGCTACCCTTTGCCTCCCAATTGTACAACCTCTATATCCACAGGTCGTATGAATCCGATTTCCCGTCCAGTTCACGCGTGGTGCGTTATTAATAATTATTTGTGATGACAGGAATCTGCATCTGTATATGATTCACCTCCATTTCTAGTTCTAGTACCACTGCTCGATTCTGTATGGTAATATGGTACGTGTCGTCCCGTCGCCCGTCCGCGCATTCGACATGTACATTCAATTTCACCTCACTGCGAATCCGCGCATCCCCATGGGCATCGGACCAACGTAAAGCAATCGCGTCTTTTCGTAGACAGCGTGCATGATCCATTTTGTATTTTGTACAGTATTTGCGAGGAGGTCTTCGTACTCGGCTCATGGCCTCTTTTAACCCGCCTCCGGTCGCTTTTCCCCCCTTTACACGACCCTATAATATCTGCTCTGCGGGTCTCATTCTTAGGCTGCAGAACCGCTCAGCCGTAATCTCCACCCTGGTTCGTATTCTTGCACATTTTATCAATAACAGATCCTCGTTGACAGTCTTTAGCACACGTTGCGGCTCAGAGCCCACACTTTCTGGCTCTCTTCCTTTCTAGGGCGCCCTAGGCCTCCGGCTGAATCCCGCCAACTTTTTTCTCGTCCCCAGGCTCCTCCGTCCGCTCCCTCACCGCCCCACCCCCTCCCCTCCCCTTTCGGCCGCCGTACTTAGGATTGCGGCGTAGCACACGGACACTGACTCCCATCTCCTCCTCGCTGCGCCCAGACCCGATCTTGCGAGATTTAACCACTCCCATGTACACAGAGCGCAGGAGCGTTATTTGACTCGCGTATCGTGCACGGCGCATGGCTGATCTGTCTGTGAGGGGATAGCAGAACGGGATTCGACTCACCGCACCCGAATTTCTCAACTCCTTGTCTCTTTTTCTCCTTCCGCTTCCTCTGTCTCGCAGATTATGCTCATCGTTCACTCCCCCTGAATTCTGTGGGGATTTAGACGACTCATTCCGACTCAAATGAATCCAATCCATTCAGTCCCAGCTGCGTACATGTGTTCCGGGTCCCATTCTCCCTGGACCATGGCCCGGAGGGCGGAAACGTAGCCAGTGAATTCAACAGTCATTTTAAT
This sequence comes from Mycena leptocephala, assembly GCA_029378395.1. NCBI lineage: Eukaryota > Fungi > Basidiomycota > Agaricomycetes > Agaricales > Mycenaceae > Mycena > Mycena leptocephala. The sequence continues at coordinate 15,326 of JARJLF010000325.1, read as the reverse complement.
GTGTTTCAGTTAATCCATCTAACAAGGTATTCCAATCAGTCGTGGTGCGCGGCGCACAGCTGCGTGGAATAAATGGGGAAAAATCCTCTATGCTCCCAGCAGTCCAGGGTTCGACTCCCTGCACCTGCCGGCTTTGTGATGCTTTTTTCCCCCTTCTATTCGTTTTCCCCACTGATATTCCTTTTCCTTTTCCGCTACATTGCGCGCGCGCGCTCTTCCAGATTGGGGTTCGCTTCGACTTCCGGGACCGAATAAGCAGTGTGTTCTCTCTCTCTTCTTTTTAGGTTTGTTAAGACTTCCGAGACGTGGTGGTGGGATTCATAATAACACCTTCTCTACAACCTGGTATTTCGCTCGCAATGTCGGAGCTTTAATAATCCCCCGTTTCACTCGGGCCACAGCTCTTTCCCTTGATTGTGAACTACATCGATGACTGCAGCAGATCTAGATTCGATTGCCAGTGCCCGAATCGGTTCTCGGCCTTCACCTTTTTGTTATCTGGTTGGTCAAGGCGTGGTTGTGCGTTGTCACATTTGACCTGTACTGGGGTGTACATGATATACGTATCGAGACTGGCGTCTAAGCTGCGGGCCTTCAATTCTTTTAACTGAACTACTTTCAGCTCTTTTCATCTCAATTTACACCATACCCAAGTCCAATCTTCAGCTCGGGTGTGGTGCACGGTGCACGGAACGCGACTAATTGTTTGACTGGCAGCAAGCCGGGGTTTGACTCCCCGCGCCCGGACGATGTCGTGGGCTGTTGATTTTTTTGTTTTGTTTTTGGGTCGATTTTTGGCGGGATTTCGATATTCCGGCAAGCTCATCACCGCCCTCTTGCCACGCATTTCCCGGCATGGAAAGGTATGAGTATGTACGTCGATTCAGAACACACTAAATAGGCGTTCCTCAGACTCATTCGCGTTCGCAGCGGCACCCACCGAGTGCGCGCGACTCGTCAATTGATCCAAACGTGTCCATCACGTGTCCGTGTCAAACTTAACCATGTGACCTCTCGTGGAAACTAGGCGCTCCACCGAGGCTACTGTCTTCCATGTCCACCATGACCTTCTCAGCGCTAGCGACTACTCTCTTGCTTTTGGTCGCCTCTGCCTCAGCCCAGATATCGGCGCTCCCGGACTGTGCGCTGGGCTGCGCAGAAGAGGCTGCAACCCAGGCCCAATGCGCTCTGTGTGTCTCATCTCGGTGGATGGTGGATTCGTCCGCCTTTATTGACGTCTTATATATATATACTTTTTAGGACCGACAATGCGTGCCTGTGTGCCAACACCTCCTTTGCACCGAGCGTGATCCAGTGCGCGGGGCAGACGTCATGTTCGCCTGAGCTGCAAACCCAGATCAGCGATATCATACAGCAGATGTGTGCTCTCGGTGCGTGAATTTATTCATCGGGATTGGTACTGTATTCATCCTCATGTATGCTTAATTCAGCCTCGGGTACGTGATTCATCCTTCACTCTCACTTCGCCTATACTTGCCCAAACCCTCGTCCCAGGCTCCGCATCCGCATCCGGCGCATCCACATCTGGCACCGGCACCGTCAGCGTCAGCGTCTCCCCTCCAGGCGGCTCCACCGTCTCGCCTTCCGGCTCCGGCAGCGTGACAATCGTCCCGCCGCCCATCAGTCTCTCGTCATCCGCGCTGCCTTCATCCACATCCAGTGGATCGGCCTCGGCCTCAGTCACCGCTTCCGCAAGCACCAGCAGCGCCGCCCCATCTACGAGCCCCTCCACGGGCACCGCGCATCGAAACCAGATGCGCGGCGCCGGTGTAGTTGGCGCATTGTTTGTGGTTGCGGTGGGGATTTTGTGAGGCGCGATTGGTGGTTTGCGGTGAAGCGAGAGAATCCGAACTGTAGCAGGTATGCCTTATGTTTCATCTCGTTCGTCCAAAGCCAGGAACTCACCCTGCCTTTGAAAACACGAACTAGTATATTGCGAAGTCCCTAAAATGTACATCATCTTCCAATCAGAATATTTTCACATTCAAGTTCATCGTCGCACCTCGCCCTCCCGTTTAGTGTGAAGCAGATGACGTTCCGAGAGTTTTTTCATTCTCATTCACGTCTCACTTCGCATGCACACCTGCGTTGACACATCTCGAGGACTCGATCGATCTTACTCTCCCCACCGTGCCCAGCATTTCCGGAGTCTCGCACTGCGGGTACGACGGCTGATACCGCGAGATGCGGACGCCACCACGGGCGATTGAGACTTGCAACTCAGGTACGGCGCTCGAAGACCAATACCATCCGCGGCTCAATCAAACCTTCTCTCAGTGCATTTGCGTTTTACTCATCTTGGTTGATTCGCATTGTTCATACTCGGACGTGGTGTGTGGTGCACACCCTTCCTTCCATATTAGAGTGTTTGTGCATCAGCCATCGCGGAGGCGAAGCGCAGATGAGGATGAGAAAAAACTTAAATGAGAAATAAAATATTTTTTCGTCACGTTTACTCCGAGACAGCAGGCCCTAGCACAGTGGCTCCAATGCTGTGTGCAAACTGATGGCTCCACTGCCAAAATATAGCGTAAAAGGCCAGTGAATGGCTTGGTGGAGCCATTTGCCTGCTATTTTTGCGCACTGCAAAACAGCCACGAAGTGGCTCCAATGGCTGATGCACAAACACGCTATTTTGAGGATAATTTTTTTTCTGGAGGGAGAGCCGGGTTCGATTCCCGGCGTCCGAATAAGCCTTCCAACAACATATCGCCATTGCTTACCCTAGGAAACAACAGGACGTTGTGCAGCATGCACGCCCGCGCTATCTTCCGTACTTCATTGGACATTTGAAGCGGGAGCTCCGGGTGCGACTCCCGGCGTACGGATGCGAGGCGATGACGGTTTGTTTCTTTTTTCCTGTGTGTACAACAGAGACCGAAATTAATTTTTGACTTTCCATCTTCCTAGATATGTTGCCAATCTCCGTCGCTCGACTCACGAACTACCGGTACCTTCAACGGTCTATATACCCACCAAATGAGTAACGAAGATCCAACATAGCTTGATCCTCCGTTCCAAGTTTATCAGACTACCCAGTACCCAGTTTCACTGGTTTCACCTCGGAGCGGGGAGACGTAGAGTTGACCAACGTACCAGATGGAACGATAAGCCTCCGTGGAGTATAGACCCACTCTCCGTCATTGATGTACATAGTTCAGACAGAGTCGGTGGTTCGAGCTCACCCTATTGCGTTAGTCGAGTCTTCGAGCCGACCTTGGAGAGTTTAAGATAACTGCGCCCAACTTTGCCCCAAACCCGGTTGCGTGACGGTTTTTCATTCTACAAACGACATGAACTTGAACGGAGCGCAAAAAAATCAGTTGGCTTGGGATAGATTCCTGGTATATATATACTACCAACGGTTATAGCCGTGAAACCTACCTGTTGTGGCCACAACAGGTCGGGAAGATCAAGTTATGTTTAGTTTTTCCGCCCCCCTTTAGTAGTGCGTGTGTTCTATGTAAAGATGCAGTAACTTTTTTTAGCCTACAAGGAGTTACCTAAGTCTTCGTAGTACACTGGTTGCTCCAATTGTGGGACTGCGCCAGTATAATATATTCTCCAAAAGCCCGTTGGCAAATAGCATGTCTAACAAGCGCATTACTAGTAGTACAGTTGGATTCAGTGCAGAATCAGTGTTGAGTCGATTGCTAGAGTTCCCATCAAATCTAGCTTCACTACGCACTCCCAGTGCGGTACCAAAAAGGCGCGAGCAGCAATCGAGAGGGAATCGAAGCGATGTTCTCGGCTATATGCGTGTGTGTGCTCTCCCCGCAAGTCGATTGGCCAAATCAGGGAATATATTTGCCGAATCGGGACTCAAGGGACAAGTAGCGAATCTCGATCACGACGGAGTAAACAAAATGGATGCCGTGGGATGGGCGTATAGAGAATAGGTGGCTTGGTATACAACGAATCGATGTATACAGGAAGATGGACAAGAATAACACGAGGGACGGTCGTGAATAAGTCGATGTCGCGAAGTGAAGGGCATTAACGACGAAGGCCAGGACAGTGGCATTTGGAGAGCGTAGCGCACGCGCTCCAAGTTCCCTCACCCCCGCCTCCCATCCCCGTCCGCTCACGATGCTCTACGAGTGCAGCGCTGCAAGTTGCGCCCGGGATAGGCCGCACGATGAGCGATCCGCGCAGATGGCTCGCAGCCTCTCCCTCTCACTATGTACCACTCAGGCCTCTTCGAACTCTCGACGCTCTACCACCCACAGCGCATCGCATGTGCCAGAAGGACGTAAAGACAGGGTATCGCGCGAGCAAGGAGGACGCAGAAAAGGCGGCGAAAGTGTAGCCGAGCGGGGTGGAGGCAGCCGACTAGCAATCCCCCACCGAGCCCATCAAAGTGCTCGCGGCAGGCGCGGGTGTCGACGGTTGCTTAAAGAGGACTTGCTGCTGAAAACCGCGACGAGCAAGCAGGGAATTGAATGCATCGGACGACGGTGCCATTCTCGTCGTCCGTCGATGGACGTGGGAGGAGAGGGGCAGGAAACAGGAGCCGAAGTCGATACCCGCGGCGAGCCAGGAGGGTACCTCCGCGGCGCTAGCGACGAGATTCTCCCCACACTGCATGGGTCGCGCCATGTAACGATTCCACTGTGGCCATCCCGCTTTGGCTCCCCGTGCAAGACCATCCGTGCGTGCAGATGCTCGACTGTCGCGCGACGCTGATGCCACGTGCCCACCCGACGCCGACTTGGTCTTCACATCGTCGACCACAACGGGAAGGGCCATGCTAAGGATGTAGTGCAGACCGAGGAATCGGAAACCATGGATGGCGGAAAGGACTTTCATATGATGGCGAGAGTGCTAACGTTGCCAGCGGAGCAGGTGCTTCGGCACAGCGGAGTGAGGGAGAGCGTCGACGCTCAGACCCAAAGCTGACGCATAATCAGCGCAAGCACAAAGGGAAGTGGAAGGGAACGTACCGCGTCTTTCCTCTCCATAGCACGACAATATTCTCATTCCACCGGCGCTACGCTCCGGCCAGGCCGATGTCGAGGTGTTCCCGGGGCCAGGGAAGATAGGGAGCTTGCGAAAAGAGGTATGCTAGGCGACTGTCAAGCAAGACTAGTGGTGTTTCCGCGTCGTACAGCGATCATCCCCCACCCACGAGTAGCCCGCCTCACCACCACACCGCGCGACTCGCGTCCCCAGTGCATCGAACGCCGAGCTGCAACCCTGCGAGCGCTGTGGAGTGGAGAAGCGTTAGGAGTCGTGATACAGTCCGAAGGTGCTCCAAATCGTCCAGGTAGATCGCCTGCGTCGGCTATACAGCACCGCGACATGGGCGGGGAGCGCAGAACTAGGTGTTGACGCCGGCTCATGGGTCCAGTCGCGCACGCAAAGTTAAGATGAGAGAAGAAAGAGATTGCCGCAGTGGCTGTGTTGATCGGCTGGCGGATCAACCGGCGCAGCTTGCTCTTCACGCCCATCGTCCTCCCTCCAGCCCTGCACCTGGAGACCAATTCTCGCCCAGCCTCGCGTTCTTAATACTTGTCGTTATTTCATGCCGCTTTCTTCAGTTTCTCTGGTGCGTGTACCAAGGGGGCACCGGCATTTAAACCGGCGACTAAGGGCCGGTCAGTTAGTCCGGCCGCCAGGGCGGAGAAAAAAATATTTGACCACCCAAACTGTGAGGAGAAATGGGCTCCTGCACTACCTAAACCATGCTTTAATGTACTTTCAGGCAGTCAGAAGCCGTAATCTTGGTGTTCATTCGTTTTGGCGTAACACATCCGTATATGGTATGTGTTGTGGTCTTGTTTGGCACAAGCTTCTGCATATTCTTAAACATCCTGATCAGTCGAATATGACCTCTGGTGACAAATAACACATTCCAGGCAGCCACAATGCCCATTTTCCTTGCATCTGGGGGTTTCTGGTAGGATGCAGAAGTCCGGCAACTTAAACACGTGAGAAATTGCCATATATGGAGCGTGGGAACCGTTACGTTAGTTAGTTAGTCCAACGGTTGGGTCTGAAAAAATAAAATCGGCCCTATATCTTTTTTTCGAATGCCGGTGCCCCCTTGGCGTGTACTTACTATAATTGGCTTTGCAATGCAAAATGAAGTTCTAGAAGTGAAAAATATCATTCTACCGCACTCAATTCTTGGCCGTTTGCCTTCGGAGATGGCCTCAGGTCCAGGTAAGCAACGTATAAAGGCTTATTCAGGCCCTGCACCTTGTCAATCAGACCTCCGTACGCCGCCTTTACACCACACGTGCGCTCTTTCGGGCTGTATCGGACAACGACGAGAGCCTCGGCCCTCTCCACAAAACCTCGTCATGACTTACCATTGCTCCACTGGCGATCGGACTAATAAACCCGAACAGACCAAATTGGGCAACAAATGACGTCGGTGAATATGTAGGCCAGTCCTTCCAATTAAGCGCAATGGGCCCGACACTTTTCCTGGTCACGTGAAAGCCTGACCAAAGCTGAGGCTCATTGTTCGCTGTATTAAGACACTTGTGGCCTCGTGTTTCGGTGCGCCAACAATGAGAAAGAAATATATTTTCTAATTACAAGAAAAAACAATTTTTTTCACAACAATCGCGGTCATGAGCCTGAGCATTTTCCACCTACCGTTACTCTGCACATTGCCACCGCGATGCCCGTTGGTCAACCTTCCCCTGCCGACCCCGATAATCTTTCTGCAGCACTTGTTCACTTTGGAAGCTCGCAACAGACGAATTCTTCAATATTAAACTCGGCAAATGCCCCGAAACCTGTCGCGTCTGCAATCAAAGAAAGAAAAGAATACAGACAAACCGAGGGACTTGATGAAAGACGTGCGAAGATACAAGAACTCGAATTGGAACCGCGATACAACTTGGGCAACCGCAGGTGATCAGGAAGAAAGACGACGAAGAGATAACACGATGGCATTTGTACTTGATTAGATATGGTTGAGTGTATGGTCTCACAGACAACTCATGTTACCGGATATCCGCTGGCTTTCGTCGCGTCAAGAGACAAGCACGTGAGCGTGTAACGGGCCCATTGGCATCAATAAATCAACGCGTCTCAATCACACACCTTAATTATTTATTCAAGACAAGTAGTTATTCACAAAATGGGAACTTGACGGCACAGGCTTCAAAGCGCTAGCATCCCGATTCGGGGGACAATGGCCGTCGGCATCCTCGGCCGTGCACGTGACCAGGAATTGTGTCGGGTCATTTGCACCTACTTTCCATCCAACACACTGGAATGGTCCTATTTTCCTCGTACCTGATTTTGGAGGCCATGCCACCCTGGGGTTCTGTTTGCATCTTGATCATCCAACCGGTATTTTATTTTTTTGGTACTTGATGTTGTCGGAGGTGCAAACGGGGTACTCAGGTGCTCAAGTGGTCAAAGAAAGAAGGTATCCGTAGCATACATTTGACACATGTATGTAGTACGGGCCCCGGCTGTTTCTTAACGGGACCGCGCCGGAATATACCTACCTACCTACCAATCACCGGCAGACTGACAGCCAGTACTTACTCCATGTGTCGGCACCGTCCTTCAAACAAGCATGTACTGCCGGAATTGGTCTCCTGAAATACACAGATCAGTGCATTAAGCCATAAGTCTTTTATTGCTCAGCGCTGCAGATACTCGTCAGAGGTTGCCATTGGGTCTGCTGGGAGGACTGGCAAGGTCGGGAGCAAGGAGACGCGTGGCTCAGCCACTGGTAGGTTTACAAGTATGATAAAAAGTCTCTGAGACTTTGGTTCTCCGATTTTTGTGTCTTTATCCTTCTACTGTAGGCTGCATTTTCAACAGATGATACGGAGAGTCTTGTTGTTTCCAAATGACGACAAAGGCACGTTACTGGCAGGTAAAATTTTCAGCATTGACCTACACAGATATATATCATATTTCTGCGATGACAAGGATATTAAACCAACCAAGGAAATCGAGGATATTTCCCTCGATTTCCTCCAATTTGCCTGGTTTGGAAAGCAGAAAGGAAATTGCCCCAAATTGGAGGCAATTTTCCAGAGGAGGTTTTTCCTAATGGGGACGTCCGGATCATACATCATCACACCTTGCTCCGTCTTGAATTTTCCAGTTCGCCGGTCTAGTCTATGGGCTCTAGTTTGCTATGTTCAGAATGCCAAAGTCCTTCGACCTGGATTTTCTTATCGAGGCGCGAGAACAACGCAAAATTACGTTGACAAGATTCGAGGACTCGACGAGTTTCGTAAACATTTTTGTCAGGATCCTGGAATCTGTCCACTATGCAGCCGCTCTAGACTTTGCTTCTGCAAATTGAAACTATTGCGCTGGATAATCTCACTTCTCCGATCTCCTTGATTCTACTATCCGGTTGTTGGGCGACTCGCACTCTTGATCTGCCGAATGCAACCGAAGTTTGTCAATTCCACTTGTATCATGCATCCGTTGTGGATCCTCAATGCCCTGCATCTGTATCCGTTTACGCTAGGACGAAATTCGAATTGGCTCCATAAATCCCTCAAGATTCAGTGCCCCAGCGACGGTGAATATCCTAGCAAGTCTCTTCTGCTGCACCATCTTTCTAGTCGATTCAATGCAGACAGACCCCTGCACACCTTTTAAGGGAACAAATCATCCCGGAGTCGTTGAGTCTGTTTCATCCTCCTAAGTTCTTCCGGTATCTACTTCCAAGACCGCTTTTAAGACCGGGAAGGGATCAATCTTGATCCACGAAAGCCGGAGGTCTCCACGGCTCGTGGGTTGATCTAGGCACTGAGGTCGGGCTGGCGACGGAATACCTTGGTTCATGAGCGCCACATATCATGAAGAATGTGCTTCGTGAGTGGTGTTGAATGCATTTAGGCCAGGAATTGCGCGACCAGATCAATCACATCGCGTATGGGGAAATGCCAGTGCCAGCGCGCGTGGCCTCGGCTTTATGTCGCGGATTGAAGATATAAATAGTAAGTGTCTTGCGTGTAAAATGTATTAATGAACCTAGTGTTGCCACGACTTAAGCTTGGAGGGCCTCAAGTCGACTTGGCGGAGGTGACTTGAGTTGAGTTGGACCCCGGACTTGACACTAATTTGAAGTCGATGGAAGTCGACTTGGAGTCACTCAAGTAGACTTGAGTCGAGTCTCAGAGCTGAAAATCTTCCAAAACCCCCGTATGTACCATACTGGGTTTACAACACCAGATTTTGCCACGGACGATGGTTGTTCAGTTGAGTTCGGTCGTGATTGTCAGTCAATGATGGAGTCAACGAAATTGATGATGCGCAACTCTGCCCTAATGACCAACTAACAGCTCGAGTGTCTACATATCAAAATCAATGAGGTCTGGGAGCTCATCTGACTCAACCTCAACAACCGACGAAGACTCCCACCCGTCACATGTGAAGGACACTTGCCCGAAAGATCAACTGCAGCGAGGTCCCAGTTTGAGCTTTGGAATTGAGGCAAAGAGTGCAGCGTCATGAGCTGCTCACTCAAACAGATGTCGGTAGAGTAAATCCAACATTCCCTAATGATATTTTGATAAGGCTGTTGGTTTAGATCACTGTATTGATGACTTACCTCCCAGTCAACAACCAATGTCTTCGCAAACCAAACTACCCCGTAATGTTGGATGACAAATATGTCGTCGAGGAAATGGGGATCAGCAGCTGAAATGGTCCGCATTAATTTTTAGGATAGACCATGCGAATATCCGCCTCCTCCGGCTATGCAGAGCCACCGGGTGAGGGCGATCATTCGGGGCACACCTGCCGAAAATCTGGTGCTCTTTTCGCCCAACTCAGCGGATAATTCTATTTGTCACCCGTCCATCATTGGCCCGGTGGGAGTCATCGCGATGTGATCTTCCATTAATTGATGGTTTCGGACGCCTTCACTCTCGAATGGTGCGTTCAACGAGACGCAGTAGATTGCAGCTGAACCAGTATTCTGAATTTACTGTAGCTGCTTCCTATTCAACCCATATTCAATTCCCCGGTATTCCTATGAACTATACATATATCTCCCCCTTTGACTACATTTCAAATTTCAATTTCTTGACAATCACGAGTGCTCATGCACATGCAAATTTTCGGCGTGGCGTAACAATCCTTTCTTTTTCCACCATGTCTTTTGCAGCCTATACTGCCCCCTACCCTCAAACGAGGTTCTCGCCCCAATTCTTTGCCAGCATAACCATTGTCGATGCCGCTGATCTCATCCGCGACAATCAACTTCCCCGTATACTGCCCAAAAACAGTGTATCAAAGTGGGCCTGGGACCGCACAGAGCCTACTGCAATCTCCGAGATAATTGTCGCGGCTGGCAAAGACATCCCTTGCCTGGATGACATGTACCCCATCACCGGTGCTGCCGAAACTGCCTACTATAAAGAAGGGGCTCATTCGGTCTGCCTTCAAATTGGAAATCGAATTGTCCGATACCATCTTTCGAAGGTGCGAGTATTATTGGAGAAGAAAGGATCGAGCCTCATAATATTTATCAGCTGCGTCTTATCCTGGGCGTTAATAAGCAGATGTATAACCTGGCAGCTGCTGCCGGACTCCTGGATGGCATCGTATCCGGAAAACTTCTCCTCCCCAATCTCATCGAGGAGTTTAAGCTCAACAGATTCTCCGAGCCTCCGGCTGAGTTTAATGTCACTCAGACACTAATTTATGTGCTTGGCTGCTTGCTGGTGATACGCCTACTCCGTGTCTAAGAGCGGAGCTGAACAAATATGAACAACACCACTCCGTGAGCGGGAGCAGTAAGCGTGGGTGTGCGAGGTGGTCTAAGAAGTCCCAAACCCAATCAGGTACGGGCGGGTGAACGCGAGACGGCAGCGACTATAAACGATAGAATATCAATGCGACAGACAAACAATGCGGAACTATACGAGGGCGAGGACGTTGACGTTGGCGTAGGCATAGGCGTAGACGTAGACGAGACGATGGTCGGAAGAGACAGTGATCGATGGCGAAGGGCGATACGAAGCTAGGCTGGTGTGCAGATGGGCTGCAGAGGGCGACACAAACTAGCAACAAATGAAATCTATTGCAGTGGGGTGCGGGTCTCTGCCATACATGGTAAAGACGTCGGGCTTTTATAGTAAATAGGAGCGGAAAGATGAGTAATAGAATGTGACATGTAAATATGAGAGCGGGGCCATAATGAGACGTGAGGCACTGCCTTGCACGGGTTCGTGAGAATCCCGCTCGCTGGATATGGTAGACACCATATGGAGCGGGCAACGAGGGGCGGGAGCGGGAACGGAAACGGAAATATGATTAGTAATGTCAACCGTGAGAGTGTGCACAGCTTCCGCTTCCGTCTCCGCTCGTGTATCCGTCTGCGGAGCGGGCTGATGCACATCACTGGCGAATGCTAGGCTGAGGAGGATATGCTTAACGCTTGTGCAGAGATGATTTATTACCGCCAAGCTGCGCTCTTCCTTGACGAAGAACCTTCTCATTTCTCCCCACATCCTTCTTCAATAACTGCCGGATCCTCGTTGCTCTCCCACATGCACCTGATAATTTTCTGCTCTGTTATGTAGTACAAAATGGCTGGCTATGCCCAAGACATAGCCACAGGTTTGTACCATGGACGGAGCGGCAAATTATGAGGGCAGGGACGAAATCTATGACCTGGCGGCAGTGATGTGTGTGGTCCGGATACAATGAGAGCGGGTTCACTCCTTCTTTACCATTGAATTTATTCGTGTTCAAACTATCTCAGCATGCACGGTTCCACGCCACAGAACAACGGAAATTCACCAAGTCATCGTGGTTCAGCTGAGATCGCCCGTCTTACGGCTCAATAATCATTCATATAGGTACCTACTCAAATCCATTGCCCAGAATATATGTGCTGTTCATTCAATTGAACCCGCCAGAAATTACACCGAGAGAGAACCCAAATTTGCGATGACGTCTATAACTCCTCGGGAACTTGCTGTGAACTTGGCTCCCTACATTTCATCCAATCAGTGCCATGGACGAATTGGGTGAGATTCAATTGGGTTGTTCCACGAGAGCGGATAACAAGGGAGTTCCAGGGCAGTTGCAGCCCCTCGCGAAGCCATGGTGGAACCCAAAGGATGCGTTCGGAGGATGAGTTGATCAGCCAGCCATCTGTGAAACGCGGATGACTCCCCCAATTGTCCAGCGGTTCGATCTAAATGGAATTAGACAGCTAGGCGACAGAGGTGTTGTATTTCATACCTCCCATATGCGAATACTGTTGTCGTCTGATGCAGAAACAATTTGCTTGCCATTGGGAAGGAAGGCAACCGAACAAACGCCGCCAGTATGCCCCTCATAGGGGCCTGCAATCACCACGCCTGTTTTCAAATCCCAGACTCGCACTGTCATGTCCAAGGAACCGGACACAAGTCGCATGCCATCAGGCGAGAAAGCAACATCAGTAAACGCGTCGAATTCCGAAACTGCCAATCCAGTTTCAGATTCCCATATTCGCACTGTACTGTCCCAGGATCTCGATGTAAGGTATTTTCCATCAGGCGAGAATGTTATAGATAAAACAGGCCCTGTGTTCTTCAAGATTGGACCGACAACCGTTGCAGCGGTTTGTGTATCCCATATTCTTATCGTGCCGTCCGCGGAGCAAGAAGCGATCCGGTTTCCATCGGGTGAGAAAGAAACGCCATATACATGACCAGTGTGCTGTCCGGACAGATCTGCAACTACATCGCCAGTCTCGGAGTTCAAGACTTTAATTATTCCGGCCGAAAAGCCACCAACGATTTTGTGGCCATCCAGGGAGAACGCAACGGACCAGACTGCAAGGTCAGGGGATGAATCGGACGTGGATGAAGATGTACAAGCGTTGGCTTGAAGCGGTGTCAATGTTCTCTCAGCTGCGTCTCCTGTACGGTAGTTCCAAACTTGGAGTTTCCCACCAGAACCGCCGTGGACGATTTGATTTCCATTTGGCGAGAAGGCCACACAAGACACTTTGTCGGACCCATGTTTCAATGGAACAGCCAGGACACCGGTTTTGGAGTTAAAGACTTGAACTCCTCCGTCGGTTAACACGGAGGCGAGATGTCGACCATCAGGAGAGACAGAGATGAACGAGATGGCATCAGAGTCGTCGTTGGGAACTTGTTCGGCGTCCACATTATCGATTTCAACATCCCAAACGCGAATAGTTTGGTCATCAGAGCCCGAAACGATGTGTTTTTCATCTGGTGAAAAGGCAACGGTCCAAACCCAGTTCAAGTGTTGAAAAGGTCCAGCAACCACTGAGCCTGTTTGGATATCCCATATTCGCACTGTGTGGTCGATAGAAGCAGCGACAATTCGCTTGCCGTCAGGAGAAAAGGCGGCTGATGTAATCAAACTAACTCCTTCCCATGGCCGCGCAACTACATCACCAGTTGTAGAATCCCACACTCGCAGTGTCCTGTCCCGGGAACCCGACACAATCAACTTTCCATCGGGGGAGAATGCAACAGACACAATCTCATCTGTATGCCCCTCAAATGGCCCAGTCAGCAGGGTTCGGCTTTCCGTATCCCATACCCGGACGGTATGGTCTGCAGATCCAGACGCTATGCGCGTCCCATTGCGTGAGAATGCGACAGATTTCACAGAATCAGTGTGCCCTTCAAATTCTCCGACCACGACACCCAATGTTAAATCCCAAAGTTGGACCTCTTTGCCGTCGGATCCAGAAGCAAGCTGTTTGCCATCGGGGGAGAATGCGAGACAAAAAATTCGGTATTCTCCAGGGACAGTGCTGATTAAAACACCAGACTTTGAATCCCAGAACCGAAAACCATCGAATCCACCAGACACAATCTGTCGACCATTTGGTGAAAACGCAACAGTATTCACGTCCCTGTTGTGTCCGTTGCAGATGATCATGTCTCCCGTTTCAGAATTCCAAATCCGCACAGTCTTGTCACTTGATCCCGATGCAATTTGCTTGCCGTCCGGGGAGAATGTGACTGAAAGAACTCCATCGGTGTGCCCATGGAAAACTTTTAGAAGGCTGGACCAATTATTACCAATTGGCCCAGTAAACTCCACTATCCGCGGGAAGGATGGGGAAAATTGCTTGCGAACCAAGGACTCCCGGTGTGTCAATGGAAGGGCAGAAATATAGATATGAGTTGCACTTTGCGCGATCACCGGTGAGAATCCTCCGAGGAATCTGATTCCATCCTGAAGCAGATTTTGAAAGGCTGTGTCAGTTTGCTAGAATCGGAGGCAATTAAACCAGAGAGATGCCAACCATTGATTAAACGCACCTGTACATAGTCACGGGCAATTTGGAGACTTGCGATTGCAATTGGGACTTGGCCGAGCAAACTGAGCACCTCTAGCCAGTGCGGAAATTGACGATGAGTAAGATCTTTCAGTTTGAAAAGGATCTCATTGTTAACGGTTGCGTGCTGTAAATGATCAGACCAAAACAGACTCGCGTATTTCAGCTCGTCCGAAATGTACTGTTCTATCCGAGCCGAGAGCTCTGGGATATCGCTGTTCAGGATGTGAGAGTCCTCAAGATCACATATATTGAAGCGGAGCTGCGACTTCAAGATTTGCAGGCAACCCAATGCCAAAGACATAGATTGAACTTTTAAATCGACAAACCAGGGGTTGCCACCAGACCGGGAAGAATCCGCCATGTAGTCGCTGAGAGATGCATGCAGGATACGAGCAGCTTGACCCGGGCTCCATTGCACAACACAACCAAGATATTCCAGGACTTCAGCTGATCTCCCCACCCTGAATCGCAGGAGTTTATCAATTGTGTGGTCAGTTAGTGGCATCTGGCTGAGCACAATGGCACCCAAAAACTGAGTGAGCATCCCGTGCAAAGCTTGTGTCGGTCCAGTCTGCGGAATTTCGAAGTGCAATGGTGTACAGCTCATCGAGATCATTGGAAACTCCAGCAGCAAGGATTATCGCCAGTCTTCTTTTAGGATCAAAACTTCGGATAAATTTGCATGCCGTCGATGCCCAAATGAACAGGCCGCCGGAATACTCGGTCAGGGTCTTGACGATATGCTGCCCAGGCCACTCCGGTTCAAGGCTACGTTTGAACTGCCGGATGTTTCCCATCCTTTCGTGGATATACGCAGCAATATCATGCTTAATGGCCTCCGTCCCGATGTCCAGCTGCATTTCAGCGATGTGTGAGCACTCGCGGAATCGACCAGCAATGTCCGATCTGGGCGACCGGCAATGAAGAAGCGAAAGACAGGTGGTAGTTTTGGAAATTCATCAACAATCAACGAGACCAAGCTCTCGCGCGATTCTGCATTTCCGCATTCATCCAGCGCGTCGAGAATCACTGTTATGGG